>JAJOZX010007086.1:110000-167500 GCA_023014485.1 Bathynomus jamesi
ACTTACCAATTAAGCCAGTACATGCTCAAATTAATCAAGTTTACTGTATTGTTTGTAATGTATAGTTAAAATTTTCTCCTTCAATTCTGTTATTTTATTTCCCTGTGAGAACAGACTTTTGTACACCCTGTATATAATTGAAAACAATTTCCTGAACTGTAATTCTAATAACAGCACTTACTTACATCGTAAAGTTATTTAAGATATATATATATATATATATATATATATATATATATATATATATATTATTTATATATATATACTTTGCCAAAGCGTTCGACAAGTGTGACCAGGGAATCATAATATTAATAAACTGAAATATATGGCAATAACAGGAAAAGTAGGAAAATGGATATATAATTTCCTAGTGAGCGGCGACAAGTCATTACAGTACAAGGAGTATCTTCATCAGAATCAGAGGTCCTCAGCTCAGTACCACAAGGAACAGTATTAGCTCTACTACTCTTCATAATCATGCTAACTAACATAGATGAGGACATTACCAGAGACAGCACAGTAACATCCTCTGCCGATGACACAAAGATCATTAGAAAAATAAGAAGCCCAGAAGATATAGGATCTCTACAAACCGACATGAATAGAATCTACAAGTGGACGGAAGACAACAATATGAAGTTTAACACTGAGAAATTTCAGCTGTTACGGTACGGAAAAAGAGAAGACCTAAAATCCATGGAATATTATACCCAAAATGGACAGGAAATTCAGAGAAATTCCAAAGCAAAAGATTTAGTGGTTGTAATGACAGATGATGCGAAATTTGAAACACAAAATAAGATAGCAGTAAACAGAGCAAAGAGAGTAACTGGGCAGATACTGAGAACTTAAACGAAGGGATAGGAATAAATGATTCCTCTACTGAAAACAGATCATACCCAAATTGGAATACTGCTCGGTCTTAACATGCCCATACAAAAAAGAGAACATTAGACAGCTAGAAGGGATTCAGAGAAGCTTCACAGCTAAGATTAATGGGTGCAAAGAAGTAAATTATTGAGAAAAGTTACGCGAACTAAACCTATATTCACTGGAAAGGAGAAGAGAGAGATACACCATTTTTACACTTGGAAAATAATGGAGAAACTAGTCCCTAATCTTACTGTGAACCCTGTAATTCCCCAAATAACAGTGGAAAGTAGAAAAGGAAGACTGTGTCGTGTCCCAAATTAAAGGCGAGACAGGGAACAACCTTAATCCTGAAAGAAAATAGTTTTCTTGTGAGGACCAAAACTGTTTAATCAGCTGCCAAAGACCTAAGGAACACGAGTGGTGTTGCGGTGGACATCTTCAGAAGAGCCGGGCGTACCTGGCTATATGAGGTGGAGAGTACAAGAAACCAACTCGCTACTTCACCAGGCCAACTCGAGAAGAGGAGCGACAAGCATGACCTTCGTGAAATGAGGAATCATTGCACGGAACTTTTGAAAGGTTGAAAGGTTTGTGTGTGTATGTGTGTATGTAATATATATATATATATATACCTTAAGGGTCTGACAGAAATACCTTCTTTCAAGAAAAATTACAAGAAGAGTGTATAAATAGTTCTGATTTTACCCAAGAAGATATATCGCGAATTATAAGACAAATGAAATCACATTCAATTCCAGGTCCGCACAAATGGAACGCCTTCTTGATTAAAACCTGTAATAATGAAATATCTGCAACCCAATACTGAATGAAAAGATCCCTGGACTCGGAGTAAATGCAGAGTATCCTGAAAAGAGCAAACATTGTTCCTGTATATAAAGGAGGGGATAGATCTCCAGCAAAGAACTATAAACCAGTGCCACTGACATCCCATTTTACCAAAATATTTGAAAGAATAGTCACAGAGAAAAATCTATGACTTTGGAGACAGAGGAGATTCCGTGAGAACCAGTACGGATTCCGATCAGGAAGATCGTGTCAATCACAACTAATAGACCACTATAACAATATCATAGACGCACTTCAAAGCCAATGAAAACTACGATGTAATATACACCGATTTTGCTAAAGCATTCGACAAGTGTAAACATGGTATAATAGCACATAAAATGATGCGTACTGGAATAACAGGCAAAGTGGGAAAATGGATGTACAACAACTCAGAGAAGGTCAGCAAGTCGTAAAAATCTAAGGTATATCATCATCAGAATCGGGATTACGTAGCTCGATACCACAGGGAACGGTATTAGCCCCACTCTTATTCATTATCATGCCAACAGACACAGACAATAGATTAACCAACAACAGTAACATCCTTTGCTGATGATACAAAAAACCAGCAGAAAAATCAGAAATGCGGAAGTGATGAAAACCCTACAGACGGACATAAACATAATATACAGATGGTCAGAAGACAATAACATAAAATTTAACACGGAAAAATTGCAGCCTTTGAGAAATGGGAAAAATGAGGAACTAAAACAGACGGCTCCAGAGCTAGACATGAAATTGAGAGAAGCACGAATGCAGAAGAATTATGATGATGATGATGATGGGGATGCCGCGAAAATTAGCAAACAATAAACAAAACAAAATAAGTTACAGAACGGTAACTGAAAACCTTTAAAAGAAGGGACAAGAACGTATTAATCTCTCTGCCGAAAACGCTAATCATACCAAAACTTGAATACTGCTATAAAAAAGAAGAAATTAATTAGAAGAAACTCGAAGAAATTTTACAGCCAAGATTGATGACTGCAAAGAGCTAAACTACAAGGAAAGGCTTCGTAAATTAAATCTACATTCACTGGAAAGAAGAAGAGAGATACATTATAATTTACACATGGAAAATAATAGAAAAACTGGTACCTAATTTCAAATTGAACTCAATAAACATCCAAACAAAACTGGAAAATAGGAAAGGTGGAATGTATAGTGTTCCCAAACTAAAGGCCAGACAAAGGACACCCTCAACTCTGAAGGAAAATAGTTTGATTGTCAGGGAGCCAAGACTATTCAACCAACTAACTTCCAAAGGAGATCAGTAACATCACTGATGTCAAAGCTGACGTCTTCAAAAGAAGGCTAGATGCCTGGCTCAGGACGGTACCAAATGAGCCGGGTGTGCCTGGCTATGTGCGGTGGAGATCACAAGACAGCAATTCTCTCTTTCACCAGGCCAGACCTAGACGTGGGGCCACTAGTTTGACCTTCAGAATAAGAGAGGCCAACGTACGGAAGAACTACAAGGTTACGTGGTGTGTGTGTGTATATATATATATATATATATATATATATATAGAGAGAGAGAGAGAGAGAGAGAGAGAGAGAGAGAGAGAGAGAGCAAATATTATTAGCTACACAAACAAGCACGTATTTCAAAAGTATATTCTCGCCTGCAATGTTGCCAAATACTTGGATCTGGATCCAAAATACCACCCATAGAGAATACCAGTAAAATTCCGAATAAAAATTATGCCCCCACTAATTTAATTAATCTAGTTTAACTATAAAAGTTGTTAATTACAGAGCAGAATTAGACCCTCTGTAATTAAGAAAATTTATGGAGCTTGTCGAAAATGTTGACATTTTACTGAACAACGACTTACCTACGTTTTGCATTTTTATTTATCTTTTATTAATTAAATAATTAAATAGTTCCAAACTTTAAAAATAAACCTTTTTATTTTTACATATTATTTTAATCACAATCACTTTTCGACGTTTTATTTTAATTCCTGATATATATATATATATATATATATATATATATATCATGCATGAACACCCACGATTTTTCAAATATATACATATATATATATAATACATACTCTTTAGGTCTCCCATATTAACTATTTTGGAATATTAATATTATCTTATTTTTTTTAACACTATAATTATTTTTATTTAACTATATTCCTAAGAGTAAATTGCAATCCATAAAATATGTTCATTACAGTCTTAAATTAACACAGAGAATACACGCAATTTTTACACAAATTTCCATTATTATATTCATAAATTTATATGTAAATATACACTTATTAATATTATCCTGCAGTTTTGCCTACGACGATAATGTGTATGTATGTATGTATTTCTGGTATATACTGTATGTATATGTACGTATGTATGTGCGTATATACACATACAGTATATATATATATACTGTGTGTATATATGTACGTATGTATGTGCGTATATCGTAGGTACGTATGAGTGTGTATACGTGTGTAGGGTGGTCTTGTATCTCACACACACGCGCACACACACACACACACACACACACACACACACACACATATACAGTATATCTTAAGTAGTTTTTAAGTAAGTATATCCATCACCATTTTTGCGTGGACAAATGTAATATATTACACCGTTCAATTGCGCGCATTTTAATAATGAAAAAAAATATATATATCCTCGAACTTTCTTAATTATGAAAGACGGCGATTATTCATGTTTATAAATCATAAAATAATTATTCATTTTTTAAAATTAATCCCTAGTGTGTGTGTATATAATATATATATATATATATATATATATATATATATATACAACTGCAAGTTTCTTTCGTATAAATAACAGCAATTTTATATTTTGAAATATCTTTAGCAATCTATAAACAATAAATCTGATGCAATGATTGTCCATCTACGCAATGAGATTTTTTTAAACCTATAATAGCATAGGTAATAGGTTTTAATCAATATAATCAGAATCAAAGACTTCCAAATTCTTTAAGATAAGAGTTGTCCTTGATTCAATTGGAGAAGAAAAGGAGATTTATGAGCGAAACTTACTTTAGCTCAAGGGCTAAAACTAAAAATACTTTACTTACACTCTGGTATTATGTAATCAATATACATATTCTTCTATTATATGGATTCAGTTTCAGTTCATGATGCTATATATATATATATATATATATATATATATATATATATATATATATATATATATATATATATATATATAATATATATATATATATATATATATATATGATGAATAAAACCACGTGTTACTTTCGTGAAATAATTTTCATATATATATATATATATATATATACACTGTGTGTATGTGTGTGTGTATATAGGAAGAGAGAGAGAGCGAGGCAGACAGACAAGGAATATTATAAGATAAATAATTGTTTGAGATAAAAATGTAATGTTAAGTATTATATATATTTATATATATTTATTTATATAATATTATATATATTATTTATTTATTATATATATATATATATATATATATATATATATATATCATGAACGGTCTGTGTGTAATATAAAAGTATCTCAGGGGTCCATTTTGAGTTGTATATATATATATATATATATATATATATATATATATATATATGAACATTATTAAACATAATACATTCTTTTGCTACAATCTAATTTCAACATTATGATTTCAATCTGCAACATAATGAACTTTTAAATTTTAAAAATTATGAATTTTTTAAATTTTTTAAAAATTATGATTTCTTTTAATTTTTTTTAAAATTACTATTATTTAAATATATAATAAACTTCAAATTTTTTATAAATAAATAATTAAAATCTTTGAGATGTAAAATACTTTCTTTATTAAAAAAATATATAATTTTGATTTTTCCGGATATTTTTAATAAAAATTCTATAATTTTTTTTTAAGAAATGAATATTCTTAAGGAATTTTAATTTAGCTTAATATATACTATATATTATATTTATATATATACATACACTAAATATGTTACAATTTATTATTTATTATGACCAGTATATATATATATATATATATATATATATTGCATAACAAAAATACTCCATTTAAATAAATTGCCTTTATAAATCAAAGGAGCTTGAACGTAGTATTTTTCCTGCAGGAGTCAAATACGAACTTGTAATGTTGTAATTAATTAGCTTTCAAGAGCCTTTATAATTGTTCTTAAATGTAATGGACGCTGAACATTATGTAATTTAAAATATATATTTAAGAAGATTGTTTTATTTATATATATATATATATATATATGAGTGTAATTAATTAAAAATGTATATGCAATAAGATACTTTAGAAAGATACATAAGATACTTTACATTTTATTACATATATATATATATATAATATATATATATATATATATGTATATATATATATATATATATATACCGGTATATATATATATATATATATATATATATATATATATATATATATATATATATATATATATATATATATATATATATATATATATATATATATTTATTATTTGAAATTTGTATTTATATGAAAAAAAACATACACAGGTGAAATGTAGGTAAGCAAATCAAACAGCACAGTCGAATTTCTTATTTTAGAAGTAAAAAAAATGAACCTAATTATTATGAACGTGCACAGACCACCAAACAACCCAAAAGTAAATTTCAATTTGTTACTAATTAAATAGAAAACACGCTGAAGTCACTTAAAACCTCAGCACCAATTACCTTAATTTGTGGGAATTTTAATTTTCCATTTAAGACACGGAAGAATAATGAAATTATACAATATATATTGAGAAGTTCCATGGTAACTACTAAAGATGATGGAACTCAGACCATAATGTTATTAAATATTATGGAAAATTATTCACTTACCGAGGAAATCTGTGAAGCAGCTGGAAAAGAGAACGTTTTGGATTTAATTCTGACAAATAACAATCAAATAATTATAAATATTGTGTCCCCTCCTTCCTGCAATATTGGCCCCTCCTCTCAGAATAAAAAAAAAATAATAAAAATGTAGCGCACACAAATTTCTCTTGTCATAACCTATCGATATGCAATTAAAGTTAGCAACCAAGGGACCAAAAACGCTTCACAGAGAGTCATAAGGAATATGTGAAGGTTTAAATATACAGTAAATTCAAAGGAAGTCGATTGGGAAGGTGTAAGTGAAGATTTAAAGAAAATAAATTGGGAATTGACACTTCACGAGAAGACTCCAGAAGAAAGATTATCTATAATAGAAAATTAAACTAAACCCATATTGCTGAACCATGTTCCGAAGACACAAATTAGAGGCAAAATTGTTTGCTACCTGCAGAAAAAGAATTTATTCAATATGAACCACATGGCTTCTGGGCTGGAAGATCATGCCTTTCACAGTTATTAGACCACCAGAAGAAAATACTGGAAGCATTGTGTCGAGTACAAAACATAGATAGATGTAATATATACTGATTTTGCTAAAGCCTTCGATAAATGTGATCATGGAATTATAGGAAACAAACTTAAGAATACAAGAATTACTGCAGAGCTTGGACGATGGGCATTTAATTTTCTGACCAAAAGAACACAAAGAGTGGTAGTAAATGGAGTCAACTCTAAAGTCTCAGATGTCGTGGACTCTGTCCCACAAGGTACAAAATAAGTTTCCTTGCTGTTTATGAAAAAACTATATAGGGCTATGGGTTGATTGCCTGAGACCCTCATCTGTTGGAAATTTCCAGCAAACTTCAGTGGAGAGTTAGCGACAAAAGTCCTATGTTTTTTCGTTAGAGTTATGTATGTGTAGGTCTTCAAAGAACCTCTTTATATTTAATTGTTTTCGGTAATTCTAGCCTCAGGATTTTAGATGCCTATATGTGAACGAAAGAAAGTGTCCCACCTTATTTTCGCTGGGCCTTAGTTTGCTTCGATGTAGGGCGTGACGGTCTTCTTCGATGTAGGGCCGTTACGATGGAGCCTACGCAATGAATTCACTCGGTGTAACTAATATAGGCAGTCACTATTTAAACCCCTGAAGGAATAGGCCTATCCTTTTTATAGTTATTAGGTTTTATATTATAATCAATTCACTCAGAACTTTAGGGAAGACAAAAGCACATCTTCCCTGTTTAAAGCGTTCGCTGTAACATAAAGAGCTCCGAGCCAGCGCCGCTATAATATAATCTTCGTATTTTAGTATAAATTGCTGATTTGGCAAAGGTTGTTGACCCTTGCTTTGATGTAATCTCATGAGTTAGCAATGGAAAATTTAGATCACGTGAAATAATAAATGTTTCTCGTGGTTATGCAGGCCCGACGCCTACATACAGGTTCTATGTATGTATGGCAATAATTTCATTCCCATTAGGCTATGTCGCCAATCCCGAGGCAATTTTGTATAGATATTTAATTCAATTAATTAATAATTTATATTTAATTAAGAAGTAAAGGTACCACATACGATACCATGTTGTAAGCGTGTATAGTTTTTCCATACTGTTTATAATGGTAATTACAGACATTGATGTAGATATTAATGACAGTATCGTATTGTGTTTCGCAAGTGACGCAAAGATGCCCTCTGCAAGAAAATATTAAATGAAAGTGACATAAAAAATTAAAAAATTACATTGAAAAATTATTGAAGTGGGCGAGAAACAACAATATAGAGTTCATCGACGAAATATTCCAACTTATAAGATATGGTAACAAGGTGCTACAGAATGAACGGTACAGAGCTCTTCAAGCCAAAGAGAAAACACCAAACCCACAAATCAAGGACCTTGTAATAATAATGTCATTGGATGCAGAATTCAGAGAGCAACAGTAAAATTACAACAGCTAGAAAAAGAATGGGTTTTATCCGGAGGAGCTTCCACAGTAGAAAAGCAAATACCATAAGCCCATACAAAAGAATAAGACATTGCAAACATAGGAGCCCTACAATTGACTTTCAGGTCTACGAAAGAGGAAACGAAAGATGAAGACTACTGGTTCTCGACTACAATCCCTGAAACTTTACTCTCTAGAAAGAAGACGTGGGCGATACCCAGTTATATACATATGGAAAATACTCGGGGGGGGGGGGACTTTAGAAATGAAACAGAAACACACTGGAATAAGAGAAGAGGAAGATTGTGTACTGTTGCAGCTGTGGTGGGACAGGGGCCATGAAAACGAAGATGAAAATACCCTCAGAATACAACGCCCCAAACTGAGAAACCTCCAGCACACCAACCCGAATAGGTAAATATGGATATTACGGCCTCCACCAAGTTGACAATACTGGCTATTATCAAACGTTTCAGCATAATTTTAGCAGTCTAATGGTATATGTTATTATTTGTGCAATTGCGTATTTATAATGTTATAGGCTTTTAAAGAAATTATTTTCGTAACTCCATTTTTTGAATGACATCATAAGTATATCTATTTGGGTGGAAAAAAAACAAAAAATGGGGTATAGTGTTTTCCGTTTTCTTCATTAGTTGATTTTCCAATATGGCGTGTGAAGGATGTGAAATGTATTTAGATGTTATTATGGAAATTAACAATAGTGATAATTCTGCTGTAAAAATTTTTGTTAAACATGGTGTGTTACAGTCGTATTTTAAATGCAGAGAGTGTGGATCTAAGTGTTCCTACGATGAACCAAGGTGGAGATTTCGATGCCAGAAACGAGTAACTGATAAGAAAAATAACGCCGGCGACGATGTGCATTTTCGATATCTCAATTTAGAGATACATGGTTAGGTGAGGCTCGGATATCTCCATCTCTTAACTTGCGTAGGTTAGGTTAGGTTAGGTTAGGTAGGTTCTCTAGCAATTTGGACACTGGAATGCATTTTTCTAGTAGTATTTGATGTGCAATGTTAAAATCTGGCCTTCATTTTATGGGGAAATGAACCAAAATATGTTAAAAATTTGAAGTCTCATAACTTTTGATTGGTTCATTTCCACATAAAATGAAGGCCAGATTTGAACAAAGCACATCATACACTACTAGGAAAATGTATTTTGGCATCAAAATTGGGTGGAGGCCGTATTATCCATATTTACCCACCAAATAATTTTAAGAACCAGCTGGACAGGTTCTTATGCAAAACTCATGACCAGGCATATGGAGACCAGAGAGCGGAAACCAACTCTCTCCTCCACCAAATTCTGCAAATGAGGTGGAATGATGCAGAGGGGTCGGCCGCAGGTCGGTTCTGAACCGTCGTTCGAAGCCATCATAAGAGTGTCATAAAATATATATATATATATATATATATATATATATATATATATATATATATATATATATAAATTCCTCTCAATAGAGTCAATATTTTCAGGCTTTCAGCATTTTTGCAGATGCGAATTTGGGGTTTTTGCAGCCCTTCCACTTCTGAGAAAGGAAGCATTTATTGAAAGTCAAAGTATGAGGTGTTTATTTTGGGATGTAAACCTAAATATCTGTCAAATCGACATCAGTACATCAGATTAAAAGACAATTTATTCGAGAAGGCGATGCTAACTAGTCGAGTCCCACAAGGATCTATTCTTGGGCCATTAATATTTCTAATTCACGTCAATGATTTTCATCTTTCTCCCACATTAAACTGCGTACAATACGCAGATGATACTACACTTACTTCTTTCCATTATAACGCAGACTTTCTGATTAATGAAACAAACAGGCAATTAGAAAACGTGTATAAATGGATGTGTGCTAATAAACTTTTATTGAACCTGACAAAGTCATCTTATATGATTATTACCACAAAACATTTCAATACAAACTGTCAAATAAAAACTGGGAATACTAATCATACAAGGGTGAATGAGGTTAAAGTACTTGGCATTAATTTAGATGAAAAACTAAATTTCATAAGTCATGTACAACATATCAAATCCAAGATATCAAGATTTCTCTCCATATTATTTAAACTAAGAAAGACCCTTCCTCTAAAAGCACTCCTTACCCTATATTATTCCTTCATTTATCCACATTTATTATATTGCTTTACAGCATGGGGTATCTCCAAGAAATATATAAAATATCTTTTGGAAGTAATTCATAAAAAATGTCTGCGGACTCTCTTGAATAGTAACAACAGACAAAGTCACATTTCCCCAATGTTTAACCAATGTTTAAAGAGCTAAATGTTTTAAAACTAAATGACTTATACATATTTAACGTTGCTGTCAATATGTTCAAAGTTATCAACAAAAATCGACATACATCACCCATTCAAGAAACAATCAGCCCCCATCAAGGGCACCATCGCTATAACACCGGACTGCCCAGTGATTTTATACACAAACCTAACTATACAATAGAAACTGCAGGAAATGCACTCTCTTTGAAAGGAGCAGATGTATGGAATGCAATTCCCATGCGTATCAAGCAGGCTTCATCACTAAATATATTTCGAAAACCACTAAAAATGCACTTCATTAGCTCCTACTGATGTATAAGTTTACTACTGCCATTTTTAACATAGTAACCAATTTTGTAATCAACTATTTAAAATATGCTAACTTCATTAAGCACCTTTAATTTCATAATCTATTATTTTCCTATATTTTTTATTAAGCAAAATTTATTTTCTGCTCAATTTACAATAAATTATTTAATTTAAAATTATGTAACATTTTGTAAACTTTGAATAAAATAAATAATCCAGTTTCACAATTATTTATGTCATTGTAAATTGTAAAAGTGCTCTATTTATTTTATCAATAACAGTTATTCAATATCCAATATTTATATTATTATTGCTATTATTATTTTTTTGTTGTCACTAGTACTATTACTTGCCACTTTCACTATTTTTATGTAATAAACTACATGCCATTAATTTTGCCTAAAAAGCTTCCATGCTTCCAAGGGCATATTCAGATGAGAGTACTGTGAATATATTAATATTATAACAAATATCTGAAAATTGTAAAATATTTTCACCTGTATTCTTTTCTGAATAAAGTTTTTAATTTGAATTTGAGTTTTAAATATACGATGCCTTTACGTGAATTCCTTTGATATTACTGGGTATAATAGATGTTATTTTGTTAAGTAAGTGACCTAAATTATGACAATGAAAGTGGATGTGATCAATTCCAATCCACAATACATCGTTAAGAACTCACTGTGAAGGGGGTGAACAGCGGGATTTCTTTGAAACTATGTTTGCTTTTTACTGACTAAGTACGTATGATAAATGAGATCAAATGTGTGAATAATATTTACATATACCATAAATTGTATGTTGCATGTATAGAATTCATATCAAGTGTTCCTTGTCTTATTCTAAATATATACACACGAGTGTGTGTATATGTGTATATATATATATATATATATATATATATACAGGGTGTCCTATAAGTCCGGCATCATAGGAAAAATAATAAAAAAAGGCAAAACAAAAGCTTTTATTTACAGAACGTGCTCAATATGTCCACCATTGTTTTCAATACACAAATTCAGACGTGATACCCAGTCAGCAAGCACACGGTCAATGATGTCAGAGGTAATAGTGTTACATGCCGCAATAATGCGCTGCCGCCAATGTTCAACACTCCTAATTTTCTCTGCGTATACCAGCGCTTTCAAGTGGCCCCAGAGATAAAAATATAGTGGCATGAGATCCGGGCTTCTAGCTGGCCATTCAACAGGCCCTCGACGTCCTATCCAATGACCAGGGAATTGTTGGTACGGGTATTCCCTTACTTGGATGCTGTAATGTGCAGGAGCGCCGTCTTGCTGGAACCATGTTGGGAAATTTCCTTCTTCGTTCAAGACACTGGGAAATGCTTCTTCCTTGAGCATACGTGGGTAGGTGCCTCCAGTGACATGTTCATCGAAAAAGAGGGGGTCTATGATGCGATCCTTCCAAATGCCACACCATACCATCATCCGAGATGCACCTTGTTCCTTTGAAGAGGTATACCAGTGAGGGTTGTTTTGAGACCAGTAGCGGGTGTTCTGTCGATTTACCTCACCATTTCCATAAAAAACAGCCTCGTCACTGAACAGAATGGTGGACGGGAAATTGGCATCCCGAGCATAGACATTATAGCCTGTAGAAAGAGAAAAATATGAATTATGGTTTGTAGAAATAGAAAAATATGAATTTCTCCTATGATGCCGGACTTATGGGACACCCTGTATATATATATATGTGTGTGTGTGTGTGTGTGTGTGTGTGTGTGTGTGTGTGTGTGTATACTGTACTTTGGTTGGGTTCATCAACCGTTCAGGGTCGACTTGTGTTTGACCCCTCTACAACATCCCGCCTCATTTGTCGGATTTGATAAAGGAGACATTTGTTTTCTACTCTCATACTGCCTTCATAGCCAGCTACGCAGAGGTGGTCAGGAGCTTTATACAAGAATCTGTTGAAGTGGTCTTTGAAGATAGTTAAATTAGTGTCTTTCGGCAACAAGTTAGAGATTTGGGCCTCGTATTCTTCACTTGGCCTCGTATTTTCCATTTTCGTTTTCTTGGCTTCCTGTCCGCAGCTGTACCAGTACAGAATCTATCTCTTCTCTCATTCTAGTATGTTTTCACTTAATTTCTAAAAGTTGGGACATATTCTTTGAGTATTTTCTCCTATCTTAAACGTAGAAGTCCTTTGTATGGCTTCTATATTTGCAATGTCTCATTTTCTGTATGGGCTTTTTGAGCACTAAACGATACTCGCTTATTGGTAAGACTGATGTTTGCTTATTTTCAATGGAAGCCTCTACGGGTAATTCCCATTATTTTCCTTATAGCTGTTGTAATATTAATTTTATATTGTTCTCTGAATTCTGTATCCGATGACATTATTACTTCAGGATCCCTGAATTGTGAGTTTGGTGTTATCTGCTTATCTTGTAGCGTTTTACATGCTCTATTCTTTACCTCATTTTGTTACCATATCTTATGCGTTGGAATTTCTCTTCGCTGAACTTTATATTGTGTCTTCCGCCCACTTGAATAGTGTCTCAGTGTCATTTTGTAATTTTCTATGTCGACTTTATTTCATATTTCCTTGCATATCTCTATGTCGCCCAAGAAGCATGATACGATACTGCCTTTAACATCTGCATTTATGTTGCAGTTATTATTAGAAACAATAAGGGCACTAATATTGAACCCTGTGGGACAGAGCTGATTATTTCTAAGATTTCAGATTTAACTCCATTTACAAATACTCTTTGATTTTTTTGGTCATAAAATTTAATATACAGTACATCATCCCAGTTTTCCAGTAATTCTTGTATTCTTAATTTTGTGTGCTTCAATCCCTTGACACATTTATCCAATGTATAAAATAGACATTTTATATACTCTCAGTATATAATATATCTATGTTTTGACTTCACACAAAACGTTTAAAATATTTTCTCTTGGTGGTCTAATAACTGTGATAAGTATGATCTTCCAGCCATATACAGTTACGGCCTTTTTGCGAAATCGGCCGTTTTGCAAAAAGATCGGCCTTTTTGCAAGAGGGCCAAAAAGCCGGCCTTTTTTCAAAAGGGCCAAAAAGCCGGCCCTTTTGCAAAAGGGCCAAAAAGCCGCCTTTTTGCATAATGGCATTAAATGCCAGGCCACTTTGCAAACAGGGCGGCATAGTGGTCATTTTTCAAAATGACTGGTAATGCTGTCGGCCATTTTGCTAAAAGGCAGAATTCACATTAAAATGGACAGTGAATGGCCAGTTAGGTCAACTGAATGCCCTGTTAGGTTAATTGAATATCCGGTTAGGTCAAATGTCTGCCCTTGACGATTGGTTAGGTTAAGTCGTAATATTTTCGTTGTTTAACGAAAATATCATGACTTAACCTAACCAGTCGTCAAGGGCGGACAGTTGACCTAACTGGGCATTGCATCCATCCTTTTCTACGGCTTTCCTCCACCTCGAAACAATGGCCTTTATTCCTTGCTGCTAAAAGTCCGCTGGGTTCCGCTCGAGCCACCTCTTAACCTCCTCAACAACCTCATCGTCACTCTGAAACTTTCTTCCACGAATTGCATCCTTCATTGGCCCAAACAAATGGAAGTCTAAAGGTGCCAGATCCGGGCTGTATGGAGGGTGGGGTAACACAGTCAAGCGCATTTTTGTGATGGCCTCTCTTGTTTGCAAACTGTTGTGTGGTCTTGCGTTATCGTGCAAAAGAAGGACGTCTTCCAGTTTTCTCTCCAGTCGAACTCGCTTTATACGTCTCTGGAGTCTCTATAGGGTAGCAATATATGCCTCTCAGTTTATTGTTTGTCCTTTCTTCATAATGTCCACCAGAATCACCCCTTTCATGTCCCAGAAGATGGTGGCCATAACTTTTTCTGCAGAGGGAGCCATTTTGAACTTTTTCTTGCGTGGGGAGTCTGCGTGATGCCACTCCATGGATTGGCGTTTTGTTTCAGGTTCAAAGTGGTGTACCCAAATCTCATCCCCAGTTACAATTCGTGAAAGGAAGTCATCCCCTTCTGTCTCGTATCGAACCGACGACTCAGAAGCAATTTCAATTCTTTGGGCTTTGTTATCTTCAGTCAGTTCGCGAGGAACAAACCGTGAACACACTTTTGAGTATCCCAATTGCTAAATTATCGTATTCACACTTCCTTCACTAATTCCTAGCTCCAGTGATAGCTCCTTGTATGTGACGCGCCGATTTGATCGAATGATGCTGTTAGTACGTTGCACAGTGTGAGATGTCACAGGCGATGCCGGCCGACCGCTGTGTGGCTCATCATCGAGGCTGGCTCTCCCTCTCTCCGATGATCTCACACGTTTAGACGAGCGTCCAACTGTGCTTCGATCAACAACAGCATCTCCGTAAACGTTTTGTAGACGTTTGTGAATATTCCCAACTGGTTCCTTCTCTGCGGCTAAGAACTCGATAACAGCTCTCTGTTACGACACACATCACTGTCAGACGCCATTTTCGAAACTGCGTTAACCATCGGTTTTATACAAGGGAGTTTAAAATCGGTTTTATACAAGGAGGGGAGGTTCAAACTGGAAAAATTCGGTTATGTGAAGCGCAGAAAGTTCAAACTACGGCCCAAAGACATTCCAGCCCCATGGCCTATTATTTAGCTAAGAAAAAAGGGTGGGGCAAAATATATTGAGTGCCCCTATTTATATATATATATATATAATATATATATAATATATATATATATATATATATATATATATATATATATATACCGTTCATAAACAATTTCCATTTGAACTTGTTAATTCTACGATTTACGTTCATATACGTTGAAACACTAATTTTAAAATGTTTACTTTTAACAACGTTCGTATAAGATTTTCAACATTCAACATTATCAAAATAAACTTTTAGTCCAGGGACGATACAACAACTATCTATCAGCAATGTCATCAGCGTATGTTATAGATAAGTTATCTTAGTTTCACTTATATATAGTGCATCCTATTTAGATAACATCGGCGGAATAGACAGTTCATCAATATACACATTAAATTGTAAGGGTTATAGCAATAAACCTTGTCATACTCCACATGACGTCTTCCAGTGATCACTGTACACGCTTCCCATTTGACAGTAAATGTTCATTATAGGAATACCATAGTGTATTTATTACATATAATGTAGTGTATCTGTATCAAGTAATTTTCTAAACAATTTATGCTTATACACATTCACCCACACACACACACACACACACACACACACACACACACACACATATACACCACAAAACACACCCATATGCACCCACACACCCACTTATTTATATATATATATATATATATATATTATATATATATATATACACACACACTGTGTGTATATATACAGTATATAAGATCGCATTTTTGGACTGCGCAGTTTTCAAGCGATATGTTTTGATATGATGTTAAGCCTGATATGCTTGGAATGTAATTTATATGGAATATGATGAACGAATATTATATACACAACGTTTGGTGCATGCAAGGATGCATCCATGCATATATATATATATATATATATATATATATGTGTGTGTGTGTGTGTGTATAAACATTATACATAAAAATAAGTATATATATATATATATATATATATATATTTTAAGCTGATCTTCATAAATTACATTCATTTTATTTTTGAAATTGAAACAAAGGGCCATATAATTTTCTCTTCTATGTAGTGGTCGTAAAGAAACAGATTATTGGTAAGGCAAAAATCTAAGTCAAATTTTTTTCTAAAGATATTTTGTGTGTGTATATATATATATATAAAATGTTACTTCACTTCAGTAACATTGACAAATGTTTGCATAATATTAACTGATATAATAGAGGAATAAAATAGTACAGATATTTTAAACAGATAGTTAATTTTCAGATATTCCAGAAAGATATATATATATATATATATATATATTATATATATATATATATAATATAATATATATATATATATATATATATAATATATATATATATAATATATATATACAGTACAGTATATTGAGTATCAGAAAAATCTCTACCCAATGAGAAATGCCCAGAAACTCGAAAGCCGATAGGAAATACAGTATATAAATTTATTTGTAGAAACTTATCAAAATGTCTTCCATTCAATTGAAAGACCTTAATATAATTAATTAATTAATATAATTTTCATTGATAAGATATATATATATATATATATATATGGGATTGAACTCAGAATGGTCCCCCTGAGGTTTTTTTCATGATACACAGACCGTGCATGGATCAAGGAACTCTTCTGGAAAAATTAAATCCACTATAGTCCGAATATTCGGACTATAGTGGATTTAATTTTCCCAGAAGAGTTCCTTGTTCCATGCACGGTCTGCTTGTATTGTATATATATATATATATATATATATATATATATATATATATATATATATATATATATATATATATATATATATGCACACACACACACACACACACTGTATATATTATGTATGTATGTATGCTTAATCGCATAAACTTGCATGATATAGGCAGACATTTAATCAGACTATGATTTTTTTGGTATGCTTACAATGAAGGCATCTGACGTTGGCTTGAGGGCAACATTTTCTTGCTACAGATTTTGATCCATTATATAAAAGTTAACGTACTTAAATGAAAATTAAATTTATATTCGCTACAGGCCATTTTGAACTATATTGACAATATTAATAAGATCGATTATTCTATCCTTATAAAATTTAGAATATGTATAAAAATTTCAGCATTATATATTGGTACTTAAAGGGACTTCGAGTCACCTATTACAGAATAATGTTAAAAAAGGAAAAGTTTTTAAATAGCAAAAAATTGAAAAAGGGTAGCTAAAACGTCATAGTTTGTACGGTATTTCTATACTATTCAGTATATAGAGGGTGACCCAAGATAAAGTAGCCCCATTGAAGTTTGTTAAGAGAAATTGTGGGGGTTACTTTATCTTGGGCCATCCTGTATATATATATATATATATATATATATATATATATATATATATATATATATACACACAGGGTGTTTCAGGAGGAAAGGTCAATACTTCGGGAGGTGATAGTATCGGTCATTGTGAGAAAAAAAGTTCATATGAACATGTATCTAATTCTGTATGGTATGGTTACGGAGATAGACCTGTTTGAATCTACAAATACAAAAGCATTGTTAATGGTAATCAAGAAAGAGAAACCAATTACTGTTTCTAACATTTAATGTTTAAACATTGGCATTTTGAATGGTATCAGATCAGAAATGACAAATTTGTTACAGTTTACAATACATTTTCGAAAATCCCACCGTCAACCTCAATGCAGTTTGCAACTCGTGTGCGAAGATCGCGTGTTGTTCGTCTGAGTTGATCTTGACGTTCCTTTATGCGGGAAGCAGCATCCAAAATGCGCGCGAGCAATTCGTCTCGTGTATCCACCTTTCTTTTGTAAACTTGACTTTTCATCCAACCCCACAAACAATAATCTAACGGAACGAGGTCTGGAGACCTTGGTGGCCATTGAATGGGACCACCGCGGCCGATCCATCGACCAGGGAAAGTTTGATTTATGTATTGCATCACCAGACGGGTAGAATGTGGAGGAGCTCCGTCATGCTGAAAGTACATACCAGCGCGTGTAGCCAAAGGAACATCCTCCAATAGTCCTGGCAATTCATTTTGCAGAAATTCTAGGTAACTTTGTCCTGTAAGACGATTCTCTAAAGTAACAGGGCCAATCAGCTGATCATCGATGATACTGCACCACACATTGGCAGAGAAGCTTCATCGGTGAACAGTATTAATCGAAGCAATCGGCGATTAGCATTTACCCAGTGACAAAATTCCAGTCGCATGGCAGCGTCTCCTGGTTGAAGGTGTTGTACACGCTGTACATGATATGGATGCAAGCCTTCCTCACGTAATGTTCGCCATACTCTTGTGTGTGGTACACCGAGACGTGTAGAAATTCTTCGTGAGCTAGTAGTAGGACTACGCTCTACCAACAGAAGAATGTTTTCCACTTCATCCACATCTTGTTGACCTTCACGTTCAGATGAAACATGAGCGCTGGGAAGTGTACCAATCTCACGCAGTGTGTTGAAAACCCTGGTAAACACTCTTCGATCCGGAATTCTGCGGTTCGGAAACCGTCGACGGTATTCTGCAACAGCAGCTGTTGCACTTCCATCGCAAAAACCGTAGACATACACCATATCTGCATATTCGGCATGTGTGAAGGTGTGTGGCATTCTTAACACTGCTTCAAACACCAAACAATGTCACTCACAATAGTCACTAGTCAGCTGTCGATTGGCTTATGTTATATGCTTACATTACAGCTTACATGGTTCAAGGTTATAGGGGAGGGAAGGGGGAGGAAGAGCTGCGCGCGCATCAGATTCAAACAGCTCTATCTCTATAACCATTCAGAATTAGACACATGTTCATATGAACTTTTTTTCTCACAATGACCGATACTATCACCTCCCGAAGTATTGACCTTTCTTCCTGAAACACCCTGTGTATATATATATATATATATATATATATATATATATATATATATATATATATATATATATATATATATAGATAGATAGATAGATAGATAGATAGATAGATATATGAGGAGATTGAAGGTACCAAGTGACCAGGAAAGTACTCCTGAGAGCGACGTTAGGCAGGAGACAGGGAGTGCTGAAACTCTCGTTTCTTCTGTCACTGCCTTCCTAAGTTGACATTTTTCCGTGTTTCATGTACCTTGTGAGCAGTCCAGCATGCTCTCAAACACACGTTTCTCCCTCTTTTAAAAACTTTAAAAAAGGGACATAGTTTTTAACAGCCTCGTAGATCTTGATTTCGGCTCTCTCCTTTTCCTTCTATCGTGACACGACAATTGGGCGCAGGAATGAGCGCCGACAAATGAGCGTCGACAATTGAGCGCCAAGAAAATTAAGCGCAAGACAAAAGAGCGCAAGACAATAGAGCGCCAAGACAATTGAGCGCAAAAACAAAAGAGCACAAAACAATTGAGCGAGAGCAAGTAAATAAAAACTGGATAAAAGAAACAAAATAAGCTTGAACAAATATTTATTAAGGATGTTAAAAAAACAATATTTCTTAAGGATGTTAAAAGTAATGTAGTTAGGTTAGGTTAGTTTAGGTTAGTTTAGGTTAGGTTTGGTTAGTTTAGGTTAGGTTAGGTTAGTTTAGGTTAGGTTTGGTTAGTTTAGGTTAGGTTAGGTTAGTTTAGGTTAGGTTTGGTTAGTTTAGGTTAGGTTAGGTTAGTTTAGGTTAGGTTAGGTTATTGTTTTGCGCAAAAACAAAAGAACGCAAGCAAATAAAAACTGGATAAAAGAAACAAAATAAGCTTGAACAAATATTTATTACGGATGTTAAAAAAAACAATAGTTCCTTGTTCCATGCACGGTCTGTGTTTAACACATATATATATATATGTATATATATATATACATATGAGGGTGAGCTGAAAAGTAATGCCTCCACTCAAATAAATTTGAAACAGGTTGAAGGATTTTATCGAAACAAAAGCAGATATGTACCTAAGAGTTTATTCTTCAAAACAATACACTTACTTTTCTATAAAATCATCCTCTACCTCGATACATTTATGCCAACGATAAATGAGCTTTTGAAATCCACCCCGGTAAAACTCGGAGATTTGACTACGAAACCAAAATTTCACAGCACCTTCACTTTTTCGTCAGACTCGTAGCGATTTCAACGGAGATGTTCTTTAAGTTTAGGAAAGAGGTGAAAATCGCATGGTGCTAAATCGGGGCTATATGGTGGATGCGGCAAGACGGTGAATTGCAGATCCTCAGTGGCTTCTCGCGTTTGAATACTGGTGTGAGGCCGTGCATTGTCATGGTGAACAATGACTGCGTTTATGTGGGTGCGAACCCTGCTGATCCACTTTTTCAACTTCTTCAGTTTCAATATAACGTGCGGAGTTGACTGCTGTCCCTCTTTCCGTAAAGTCTTCGAGAACAACACCACTGATATCCCAAAAACAGTCATCATCACTTTTCCAGCCGATTTCTTAACTTTGAATTTTTTTGGTTGCGGTGAATTTTTGTGCTGATATTCCATGGTTTGCTGTTTATTTTCAGGGTCACAATGGTGGACCCACGTCTCGTCTCCTGTCACATTGCTGTGCAGAAATTCATCTTCATTTTCGAAGCGCTGCGTAGTCTCTTAGTTTTCATCTCAGCAGTGAGCATGCGAGGCACCCACTTGGCGCAGACCTTTCGGTAACCAAGAATACTGGTAATGTGTCCCACTCGCTCTTTGGAGATATTGAGCATTGCAACAATTTCATTTTGTTTAATGTGACGATTTCCACGAGTCAGTTCGCCAACGTAGTTCCGATGAGACTCGTCGGTTGCCGTTACAGGTCTTCCACTTCGCGGTTTGTCTCGCAAATCCTTTTGCCCTGCTTCTCCTTCTTTATACTGCCTCGCCCAACGTCGAACGGTACTCACATCAACACACTGTTTGCCGTACACAGCTTGCATTTGCTGATGAATGTCTATGGGAGCAACGCTTTCCGCGGTCAAAAATTCAATTACGGCACGTTGCTTGAAGCGAACGTCTTTACTCCTTTCCATTGTAATCAATACTGAGCCAACGTGTGGAATGATTGTAGTCTATATTAGGTTATAACACAAAACCGGTTTTATCTAGTTACCTCGATACAATCTGGAATGGGGTGGGGATATCAAGTTACAACACAAAACCGGTTTTATCTGGCTACCTCTACAAAAATCAAGAATTATTCAAGTGGGGGCATTACTTTTCAGCCAACCCTCGTATATAATAATATATATATATATATATATATTATATATAATATATATATATATATTATATATATATATATATATATATATATATATATATATATTGTATATTTAAATGGGAAACATTCCAAGGATGGGTTGACTTAATATAAGAGGTAAATGCATATTATATTTTAAATTTCGCTTTTGAAATGTTAATAACAAAGTATTTATACGATTAACAGATAGTTAACAACCTTATTAACATTATTTTAACCGTTAAATGCTCTCTTAAGTAGAAAATAAATTTGAAAAGTGCAAACATTTTTCTCTCTTCTTTTGCGTTCGATTTGAAGTCGGCATTTTTATTTCAAATATTTCATGGTCTTGTGAATTATGAAACGTTTGCAAGAGAGAGAGAGAGAGAGAGAGAGAGAGAGAGAGAGAGAGAGAGAGAGAGTAGTTTGAAAGGTAGGATATTACTGTAAATCATACAAATGAATGATAATAAATAATGACAAGGAAAGTAAATCAAGTGGTATAAATTAAAGACAAAACAAAGTCCATAACATTAAATAAAAGAGGGTACAGTTTATATTGGTTTCATTATGATATATATATATATATATGTACTTTACTTTGTTACTTTATGTGAGTTTGAACGACGGTTCAGGATCGACCTGAGGTGTACTCCTCTGCAACATCCCGCCTCATTTGCTAGATTTGGTGAAGGAGGGAATTGCTGTCTGATCTCCTCCACGCATGGCTGGTCATGGACTTTGCACAGGAATCTGTCCAGCTGGTTCTTGAAGTTATTCAGGTCGGTGTGGTGGAGGTTCCTCACTTTTTTTGGTAAGGCATTAAAAAGCTTTGGGCCTCTTATTCTAAGGGTAGTTTCCATCCTCGTTTTCATGGCTCCCTGTCCAACCGCAGCTGGGACAGTACAAAATCTGCCTCTTCTCTCATTCCAGTTTGTTTCTATTTCATTTCTAAGGTTAGGGACAAAGCCCTCAAGTATTTTCCATATGTATATTATTGTGTACCGCTCGCGTCTTCTTTCCATGGAATAGAGTTTAAGGTATTGTAAAGACCAGTAGTATTCACCTTTTGTTTCCTCTATCTTAGACGTAAAAGTTCTTTGTATAGATTCAATGTTCATATATATATATATATATATATATATATATATATATATATATATATATATATATATATATATGATGAATAAAACCACGAAGGAAAGGAAACACAAAAAGGTGCTCAAGCGCTTTCGTCTAATGACATCCTCAGGAACACTGAAGTACATAAAGGGTTACGGCCTATATATAGGTTACAGAAAAAAAATTTAAATAAAAATAAAATAACATACATACACACAAACATATATATATATTAATATATACACATACATATCTACACACACACACACACACACACACCACACACACACACACACATATATATATATATATATATATATATGATACACACAGACAGTGCATGGAACAAGGAACTCTTCTGGGATAATTAAATCCACTATAGTCCGAATAAGTAATGGTAAATGACAAATACCATAGTTTTTCTTTTTCATGATGCTAGCCCGACGTGGGCAACGGGTCACTCGCAAAGAGGTCCCATAAATATAGCTTCCCTCACCAGCTATCTGCAAAGCAGACAGGATCCAGCTTTGGGACATGGATCTAGGGTTTAAAGCACCTAGCCATGCTACATTTAGAACCTCAATATAAGCAAAAGACTCGCTGCCTTCACGTCAGATTAAATGCATCAAAGAAAAAGAAAAAGGGGTAACTATTATATTTTTAGCCAAAAACCAAAACTTAAACCTCAACTGGCAGAATTGAGCGTCCACTTTTCAAGGCACACAACATGTCCGTTTCAAGATGGGAATGAAAAGTGGACGCTCAATTCTGCCAGTTGAGGTTTAAGTTTTGGTTTTTGGCTAAAAATATAATAGTTACCCCTTTTTCTTTTTCTTTGATGCATTTAATCTGACGTGAAGGCAGCGAGTCTTTTGCTTATATTGAGGTTCTAAATGTAGCATGGCTAGGTGCTTTAAACCCTAGATCCATGTCCCAAAGCTGGATCCTGTCTGCTTTGCAGATAGCTGGTGAGGGAAGCTATATTTATGGGACCTCTTTGCGAGTGACCCGTTGCCCACGTCGGGCTAGCATCATGAAAAAGAAAAACTATGGTATTTGTCATTTACCATTACTTATTCGGACTATAGTGGATTTAATTATCCCAGAAGAGTTCCTTGTTCCATGCACTGTCTGTGTGTATCATAAAAAACTCAGGGGACCATTCTGAGTTCATTCCCATATATATATATATATATATATATATATATATATATATATATATGCAATAAACGGAGAAGTAAAAATAAAAATTAAAAATTAAAAATTAAAGGATTAACAAAGAGGCATACAGATTTGTAAGGAAAAATATCGATTTTTAGCACAAGATCAAATGAATTATAAAAATACAAATTTATACTGGAAATCTGCTCGGGTTTTAACACTTTTGGATATTAATGTAGTATTTTCATATAACAATATTGTGAAAAATATCATAGTAAAAAATAGCCCTACCAATAATTCAGGCATTATCTATAAAATTGGGTGTAAACAATGTGATTCCTTTTACATAGGTCAGACGGGACAGGATTTTCACACACGTATAAAACAGCATCAATATTCTGTTAGAACAGGACAGTTGTCCAGTGCTCTTTTTGTCCATTTGTCAGAGTTATCCCACTGTATTGATTGGAATAATGCTTCAGTTTTATTCCATTCTAGCAACATTGTTAATAGAAATATTCTTGATTCTGCCATTATCCAACTTTCAAATAACTTCAACATAAGCAAAGGTCTTTTTCAACTCGATCCTGTTGTTTTGAATTCCTTCAAAACAGATTTAGATAAAAAGGGTAGGACGCTAAATCTTTGGTAAACTTGTATGCTACTTTATTAACTTTTAATCTTCATTTTATTTTTATATATATCGAAACTTGACTATAAAAGGCAAAGTGTTAAAACCCGGGCAGATTTCCAGTATAAATTTGTATTTTTATAATTCATTTGATCTTGTGCTAAAAATCGATATTTTTCCTTACAAATCTGTATGCCTCTTTGTTAATCCTTTAATTTTTAATTTTTAATTTTTATTTTTACTTCTCCGTTTATTGCATATATATATATATATATATATATATATATATATATATATATATATATATATGTTTGTGTGTATGTTTTTTTTTTTTTTTTTCTGTAACCTATATATAGGCCGTAACCCTTTATGTACTTCAGTGTTCCTGAGGATGTCATTAGACGAAAGCGCTTGAGCACCTTTTTGTGTTTCCTTTCCTTCGTGGTTTTATTCATCATAAATATTTTTCACGTGTTACTTTCGTGAAATAATTTTCATATATATATATATATATATATATATATATATATATATATATATATATATATATATATATATATATATATATATATATATATATATGTTAAACACAGACCGTGCGTGGAACAAGGAACTCTTCTGGGAAATTACATCCACTATAGTTCGAATAAGTAATGATAAATGACAAATACTATAGTTTTTCTTTTTCATGATGGAAAGCCCAACTTGGGCAACGGGTTACTCGCAAAGAGGCCCAAAATATAGCTTCCCTCACCAGCTATCTGCAAAGCAGATAGGATCCAGCTTTGGGACAGGATCTAGGGTTTGCAGCTTATACCTAGCCTACTACATTCAGAACCTCAATATACGCAAGAAACTCGTTGCATTCACGTCGGATTGAAAACATCAAAGAAAAAGGGATAACTATTGTATTTTTAGCCAAAAAACAAAACTTAAACCTCAACCGGGACATTGAGCGTCCACATTTCAAGGCACATAACACGTCCGTTTAATATACACAAACTCAGAATGGTCCCCAGAGAAACTTTACATCCACTTTTTGTCCCAAAGCTGGATCCTATCTGCTTTTCAGATAGCTGGTGAGGGAAGCTATATTTTGGGCCTCTTTGTGAGTAACCCGTTGCCCACGTTGGGCTTTCCATCATGAAAAAGAAAAAAACTATAGTATTTGTCATTTATCATTACTTATTCGAACTATAGTGGATGTAATTTCCCAGAAGAGTGCCTTGTTCCATGCACCGTCTGTGTTTAACATATAAGTTTCTCAGGGGACCATTCTGAGTTTGTGTGTATATATATATATATATATATGGCTGTATATGGGTGAGCAATCAATAAGTCATGTTGAATGGGAGACTTTATCTGTTGTTTATGTTATGTTTATATTTCAGATAACTACTAGAGATGGCTGACCCCATGAAGTATACCCCGTCAAATAAAGTGGAACTAGTGCTCCTGCACGTTGCTGGAATGGGTCAAACAGAGGTATGTGAAGAACTCCATCGCTAGCATCCTGTGAAGCCAAAGCTGAATCATCGTATGATGGAGCGAACACTGAAAGTTTCTGAAGGAGACAGGCAGTGTTCATGACCGACCACACAGGGGACGGCCTCGTACAAGTACAGATGAGGAGTCGTGTGTCGATGTACTAGCCAAAGTAATTTGTAGTCCACAGCGTTCAATCAGAAAAGTAGCACAGAAAACAGGAGTTTCTCAAACAGCTGTGGAGCGCATTCTCAAAGGTATCGATTTCATCCGTATGAGCTACACCCAGTACATGAACTACTGCCCGACGATGCTGATAGACGCCTTCAGTTCTGCCAATGGTTCGAGGAGTGTAGGCGGCATCAGACGACGTTAGCAGTGGACATCATGTTCAATGACGAAGCGTGCTTCCACTTGCATGGGCACGGTAACCGCCATAACACCGTTTACTGGGCAGCCGATAACCCACACATTGTCGACAAAAGGCATCATCAAACGGATCCGCGGATGACCGTGTGGTGCGGAATTCACGACGACAGGATCGTGGGGCCCGTGTTCTTTGACCATACTGTCAACTCCAACATGTTGACGCTACAGAGAAAAGCTGGTGCAATACAGGGACAGTATTCCCATCCGTGAAATGCGCCGCATGTTTTTTCAACACGACGGCGCGACAATATATTTCTCCAAACCTGTGCGTGAATGGTTGGATACAACCCTTCCAAGGAGATGGATTTGACGCCGTGGCCCTGTGGAATGGCCGCCACGGTCCCGTGATCTAAATTCCTTTGGCTTTTTCTTGTGGGGCTATTTAAAGGCGCGCGTATACGAAGGGCGCCAGAAAACTTTGGAAGAGCTGAAACACAATGTGCTTAGAGAATGTGCAACAATCACACCACATATCCTCCAGAATGTGAGAGAAAGCTTCGGCAATCGTATTAACACTTGTTCTCGACTTCAAGGAGCACAATTTGAACACTTATTGTAAGAACTGAAAAAATATTAAAAATCCTATTGGACATGACTTATGACTCACCCTATATATCATCTCGAAAGAATTCTGAAAACACACTACTAGACATTTGTGTAACATCATAAATGACAAATTCATTTCAGTCTATATACAGTCTACTGTTTATACATTTCAACTGCAAAGAACACGCAGTATAAATAACGTAAAGAACGACACTTGTATAGGAGAACAATCCGCGCAAGATGAGGAGAGAGAACGAACAAATGAAAAAATGAGGTAACCACCCTGGAATCGAACCCGGGATCTTCCGATTGCCGGTCAGATATAATAACCACTACACTGTTTATAGACGTAGTTTGACTCTATATGGGATTCTGACCTAACTAAAGAAAACTCACTGTCAGGCAACTAATTTTTTCTATCATCCCAATTTAACTGTTAACAAATATTTGCGAGAAACATTGGTGAGATTTATTAATTTCTTCCTGAGGTGTTTTATGACTTTTAACAAATGAAATGACGAAATATTCCGTGATTTATTAAATCGTTGCTTTGAATTTTAAGTCTCTCAAACTCAGAAGAGGAGATACAAATCGGATCTGGAAGAAAGAGAGAAAAAGAGAAAACGCTAAATAAATAAAGATAAATTCTCTCTCTCTCTCTCTCTCTCTCTCTCTCCTCTCTCTCTCTCTCTCTCTCTCTCTCTCTCTCTTTTTATATATATATATATATATATGTGTGTGTCATGCAGTCCCCTCGGTGGTATAGTAGTTAGCATCAGTGACTACGAATCCACCGACTCCGGATTCGATTCCTGGTGATGGCAGGCAGCAGTCAGTTCATTCAGCTGTTCATCTTTTCATACAAAACAAAATTGGTTGATAGATAAATGGGTGCCCTGGGTAGCATAGTGGTTAGGACACCGGGCTGCTGATCAGGAGGTCGTGAGATCAAATTCGGGCGAGGACTTCATAATTTCTGACCACCTGTGGTGGGTCGTGGTTCGGATTCCACGTTAAGCAAGTTGTAGATCTGAGATGAAACAACAAGTTTGACCTTCGTCAGGGTGAACAATTCAGGCGGTAGCAAAACCACCAAGATATATGTTTTTTTATGCAGGAAGGAGGGGCCAAGGGCAAATGCCCGTAAAAGCACCCCCCCCCCTCCCCAATAGAAGAAGAAGAGAGCCAAAATCAAGGTCCAGGGTTTTCGAGATGCCTAGACACTCTCTCTGCTTTTGAAAGATTGGAGGTCAAAAACAGGGGGAGAGATGGATTGGGGAAGATTGTTCCAGAGTTGACCGGTTGTGTAGATGAAAGATTGAAAATACCGATTAACCTTTTTGTTAGAGAGTTGGACAGAAAAGGAATGAGAAAGTGTCGAAAGTCTGGTGCTGTGTGCTCTCCTTAAAGGAGGAGGCATGCAGTTAGAGAGTTCAGAAGAGCAGTGTCCGTTGTAATAACGATAGTAAAGAGCGAGTGAGGCAATTGCGGCGAAGAGCGAGGGATTCCATCCGATCAAGTACGGCTGTGTGAGTTGAGCCACCCCATACATGAGAAGCATACTCCATACAAGGGCGGACAAGACCCCTGTAAATAGACAGCAACTGAGCAGGGGTGAAGAAACTGCGGAGGCGGTACAGCACGCCTAACCTCTTAGAAGCTGTTTTGGAAAGAGAATATACATGATCTTTCCAGGAAAGATCACGAGAAAAGGAAACGCCAAGAATGTAAAGAGAAGAGGAAGGATTGAGTTGTGTATTGTTGAAGGTAAGGGGATAGTCCTGTGGAAGATTGTGACGAGTAGACAGATGCAGGAATTGAGTTTTTGAGGCACTGAAAGCCACAAGGTTTTCTGTGCCCCGATCAGAGATAGCAGAAAGATCAGAGGTCAGGTGCTCCATAGCTATCCTACGCGCGAATCATGGAGTGACTGTTGAGAGGGCCTCACTGGGAAGCGGGTGAAGTGAAGAGTGGAATCATCGGCATTGGAGTGAATAGGACAGGAAGTATGAATTAAAAAATTGTTAGTAAATAAAAGAAAAAGAGTGGGTGACAGGACAGAACCCTGAGGAACCCACTGTATATATATATATATATATATATATATAGAGAGAGAGAGAGAGAGAGAGAGAGAGAGAGAGAGAGAGAGAGAGAACAAAAACTTCATAAAATGAAGTGGTGTACACTATATTTTGCATGTTCGGTTTAAATATACGTTAAAATGAAGGGTAAAATTGAGCCGAAATGTACTGTGCTAAAAACAAAGTTTGTCGAATGAAAGTTGATTGAAATTTATAAAAATGAATTCTTCTAAGAATTATTATATACAATTTTTAACATCACCTTCAATATATTTTTGGCCTTTTCACCCTAAACTCTGTCCTTTGTAACGATTTTACAATGGAGAATAATAAAAAGACTAATTGTACGTTGCCCAGAAATGAAGTATTTGAAGAGTACATTGTTAGTACTTCAGAAGAGTTGTAGATGAGTAGATGAGAGTAGATGAAACGGTTTTCTTCTCGACAAGTGGAGTCCTCTGAAATTAAAGGAAAAATAAAAATAGGACATTTCCAAGGATTATAGTAAACCTTTCACTTTACTCTTACTGTACCTTGGGGCTACCAAGTGTACTCTTGAAGTACTTTATATTCATAGCACATTTAGTACTCTTTATCAAGGGTACTTTTTAAGTAATCTATATTCCAAGTATATTTAGTCCTTTTAGCAAGTGTACTCTTTAAGTACTTCATATTTAGAGTACATTTGCTCCTTATTTTACTGTCCATTCTGAAGTACACACAACGGCCAGCTTTCTAGAACGTATTAAATGCATCTTTTAAAATTCTATATATTAAAAGTATATTTAAATTCAATTCAATTTTCAATTTTAAAATATAGACACAAAAGATGGGATTTGGAGCGTAGCATTGTGGCATCTGAACTAGGGATTGTTTCCCGGGATCCCGAGATCCCGGGATCCCGGATGATTTTATGTGCGGGATATATCCCGGGATTTTTTCGTTCATCCCGGGATATCCCGGTGCTAATTACTTACATAATAATTAGTATATATAGTATAAATACCCTGTTTACACGATCATACATGTTGTATCATGATCATACAGTAATCGCAAGTGTCGTCACACACCCTTAGTGTGCGGCCACACTGGCGGCGTGCGCGCGTCTTACGTCACAGCGTGAAGACGCCAGTGTGGCCATACGAAGCTGGCGTTTACATACGGCGTGTAAGCGTTTTCACTGAAGACGCGCGCACGCCGCCAGTTATGTTAAATCCGCACACAATCGTGAAAGTATGAGCCTGATACTTGATTCTAAAACTAGATGGAACAGTTTGGTAGCTATGTTAGAACGATTCTTGGAGATAAATCGCCAATAGAAAAAACATTGATTGACTTCAAAATGAATAATCCAATATGTGAAGCAGAGTATGTTGCACTCAATGACATTGTGCGTGCTTTGAAACCTGTCGAAATTGGATCAGAAAAACTTTGCAGCCGCGATGCGACACTTCTTAGTGCTGAAGGAGTTTTTTCTTTCATCATGTTTAAATAAATAAATGATGAAATCTTTATAATTTTTATATTAATCTATACTATAATAAGAGAGCTGTCCGTCTGTCCGTCTGTCCGTCATACACTCAGAAATTGTGAGAAAAAATTGTGAGAAAAAAATTCAGAAATTGTAAAAAAAATTCAGAAATTGTATTACGGGCGGCAATGTGAAGCTCAAGATTTTCATGACTGTGTTCTTTTCTGTAGTTTAGCAATGGGGAAGGGTGGGGGTGGGGGTAATTTGGGATGGGTGGGTAATTGGGGAGGGTGGGGGTAATGGGGGAGGGGTTAGCCCCACGTTGTATGAATGGGGGTGAGGAGGCTTTGGGAGATACCAGATTCAGAAATGTTGACACAATGTGAAGCTCAAAATTTTCACGGCTGGGTTCTTTTTTTGTAGTTTAGCCTGTCTAACCGTCAGCGAAGCGGCGGGAACTGTACTATGTAGTTCCTTTTTAAAAGTATAAAAAATTTAAATACATATAAAATAAAAATCCCGGGAAATCCCGGGATCCCGGGACGAAGACAGATTTTATCCCGGAATCCCGGGATAAACAAAATGACTCAAAACGACAAGCCCTAATCTGAACGTTAAAAGAAAGTCAAAAAATGTATAAAGAAATTTTTTTAACATAATTTTAGCATTTTTTACATGTAAATATCCAATTAAATGCAATTATATGACTAATATTTATTTGCAAATTTAATTAATAAAAAAAAACAGGCACGTACAGTCTAGGGTGGATCGATTTTACATTTTTTTCGATTTCCATATTCTAATAGAGGCAAAAACTTGCGCATGCATGAGAAAAAAGCCTCTGCAAAATCTTAGCTTAATAGGTAATCATCTTCTGCCCCCGGCAGAGCGATGAAAATCGTATTTTAGTAGTCAAAAACGTATTCTTATAAATATTTCAATATGCATCAAAATTATTCCTAATAACTATAAAGTCGATGAAAAAGACCTCATATGATCGTTTTTCCAAGCGCGTTGTCCTACGTTAATATCTTTTGCCCCGACAACAACGTCAAATGTTGAAAAAATAGGTAATTTATATACATATTTTCAGATCGGCTCTTTGTCTTAAATAATGCATTTATATATTTCCCATAGCATTTATATCGTTGCTTAGGCATGAAATAACACACACGCATATTGAAATATTTTAAAAATTATAAGAAAAATACGTTTTTGACTACTAAAATATGATTTTCATCGCTCTGCCGGGGGGAAGCTGATTACCTATTAAGCTAAGACTTTGCAGAGGCTATTTTCTCATGCATGCGCAAGTTTTTGTCTCTATTAGAATATGGAAATCGAAACAAATGTAAAATCGATCCACAGTCTGTCGTACACACGTACAAAATTCTTAAAACAAAAAATTCTGATAATCGCGCGAGGATTATAGGATACAAAGTCATTTAAATATTTTTGTAGAAATAATGAGTATAGGACATATATAATTAGTACTACAAAATTAATAAAATAATTCTAAAAGTCATAATTAACCGAGAAACTGTTATGTAAATTGGCATTTTTCCTTAAGTGCAAAATTATTTCATTTTTTTCCTGGACTATTTTTTCAATTAAATTTTTTAATAACAAAGTAGTATAACCAAACCAATTAGTGTAAATTCAAGCAATTATACAATTAATGTGTGAATTTATCTCTCTCTCTCTCTCTCTCTCTCTTTCTCTCTCTTTTCATTTGGGTCGTTGTTCATTTCCTCCAAGTTATTTCCGTCCTATTTTTCATTTCTCGAGTTTCTCCTTTCCGTTCGTTTGGCCAGAAGGAAGATACGTTCAGTGATGGATGTTTCTTCCTTCTTCTTTTATTCGGGACTCTCTGACGTTCCTCAAGGTTCGTTTTCGGGTCTCATTTTCTCTGGAGTAATGGTTCCTTTCTCTTTTTCACAAATTCATTTGTATAAGAAATGACTCAGTGTTCAAATTTCTTTCGTATTTAATCACTGTCTTCGTGTTTCTCATTTTGATTTTATGTTGGGAAAGGCCAATTCAGTTTCGTAACTTTTGTTGTATAATTACTGCAAAAAAGTGAAACTGACCCAGTTCAACAATCTTTAAACTAATTTCCTTATATATATATATATATATATATATATATATATATATATATATATATATATATGAATAGAAACGACATATATGTGTGTGTGTGTGTGTGTGTGTGTGTGTGTGTGTGTGTGTGTGTGTGTGTGTGTGTGTGTGTGTATATATATATATATATATATATTAATGTTTGTTCAGAAGTCAGGCACCATAGCGCCATTTAATAAATAAAAGTAATATACAGTATATACAGTACAGTATATTCCTATAGTGCCTGACTTTTGGACACCCCATCTCTCTCTCTCTCTCTCTCTCTCTCTCCATATATATATATATATATAAGGGGAGAAAAGAGAGAAAGAGAGAGAGGAAAAAAAGGAAAGGGAGAAATGCTTAGTGCAAATACAACGATTAACGCACCCGACTTCGTATAGTCTAATTGAGCTGCTTTGTAGGTAAAACTTGATTCACATTCTCTTAAAATGTTCTTATTACTCCAAGCCATGTTTCGATAATTATAGCGTCTGTTGAAGAAATTAGGCACGTACTGCCCGTTACACTTGTCTCAGTGCGTTCAAAGAATTAATAGATCGGGTATCCACGGTTCGAACCCGAATTTAAGTATGGGATAGTCTGTCTTATCTGAAGGAGCAAGGAGAACATCAGTCACCGTTCGCATGCAGAGATGTAGAGATCAAGTTAATTCATGCACAGACATAGAGACAGAAAGACAGATAGACAGACAGACAAACAAACAAACAGACACATATTACGATTTGTAAACTTCTATAATAATCTAACCCACCCTTCCCCAAAATCTATAACCATCAAACCACCCTTCCCCAAGATCTATAACCATCAAACCACCCTTCCCCAAAATCTATAACCATCAAACCACCCTTCCCCAAAATCAATACCCATCAAACTTATTTAAAATTTCTACTGTAAATCAGATAAGAGAGAAATATACCCGCTAAAATTATTCCCTTATCATACGAGTGAAGAACAACTTAAAAACAATCATTTAAAGCTTCTCCTACATTCTACTTTATAAACATAACTCAATTTACTTCCATTAAACGATATAAAAACTTCCAATAAATAAAATAAGAAATATGTACCGTAAACTTAAACCTCTCACAATCATTTTAAATATCTGTCTAATTCTAGCTTCAAAATTCTCGTAAATTTAAATTTTACTGTTCTGTATTTGTTTAGTTAATTAATTTGGAATGGTAATATCTAGCCTCCTACTTCTATTCAAACTGTTTTCCAAAGAGTATCTCTTTATTTTAGTACTGTTTTTTCTTATCGTTTTATTTTCTTCCTTATCATTTTTATAGATTCACTCTCATTTAAAGTAGTTGTGGGTATAAGCATTTTGCATGGGTGTGGCTTAACGTGTACTTTATTGGCTTAGTGGAAGTCTACTATATATATATATATATATATATATATATATATATATATATATATATATATATATATATATATATATATATATATATATGCATGCTCATTAACTAAATTAATATATATGCATCGCTGAATAGTATATATTATAATATATATATATATATACAGTGGTGGGCACCGTTAACCAAAAGTTAACTTCGATAACGATAATCCGTTAACCCCAATTTTTAACTCCGATAACGATAATCCGATAATTTTACTGCAAAGTTAACGGAAGTTAACGATAATCCGTTAACGATAACTATTTCTTTACTAACATTTAAAAAAATCAAGGAAAAAGCTTTAAAACCCATAGAAAATGTTTATTTATGCAAAATCCAACAATAAATAGGTATTTAACTGTATTTTTATCAAGTTTTGCAACTATTTTGCTTAATAACTTTTTTTTATTTTTAATAAAAAATGTACTGATTACATGTTTTGAAACCCTTGTAACCACTAAGGCACTAACCATTAACTAAATTTTAATTTACCAGAGAATTATTATGGCGGGAACTGAAAGGTAAAATTAAATTTTAGGCACATTTATTAAAGACTATGACACAATGTGCTGGTTGCCTTTCAGAAAGACCAACTTCTCAAAGTTAGGCCCAACTGCCAGTCTTGACCTCTTGGGCCTCCCCAACCTCCCCTTGCGAGATCTGGAAGCAGACTGAAGTTATGGCGGTTTGAATTCATTCGCGGAGCGGTGATCTTCCGTGAATGACTCCTCGCAGTTAACGTGTTAACGGACTTTAACAGACTAAATATCGAGTTATCGGAAGTTAACTGGTCCGATAACGATAAATGGAAATTAACTTCCGTTAATAGTCCGTTAAAAAAAGTTAACTTCGTTAATTAACTGTTATCGGATTAACGCTTTAGTGCCCAACACTGTGTATTTATATATATATATATATATGTATATATATATATATATATATTATATGTGTGTGTGTGTGTGTGTGTGTGTGTGTGTGTGTGTGTGTAGAGGGTGTTCGGAAAGTTCCTATCTATTTTTCAGAAATAGTGATACTGTGAATATATAAGGATTTCTGGGGCGTCCTGTGTATATATATAGTATATATATGGGATTGAACTCAGAATGGTCCCCTGAGGTTCTTTCATGATACACACAGACCGTGCATGGAACAAGGAACTCTTCTGGGAAAATTAAATCCACTATTGTCCGAATAAGTAATGGTAAATGACAAACACTATAGTTTTTTCTTTTTCATGATGTTAGCTCGACGTGGGCAACGTGTCACTCGCAAAGAGGCCCCAAAAATATAGCTTCCCTCACTAGCTATCTGCAAAACAGATAGGATCCAGCCTTGGGACAGGATCTACGGGTTACAGCTACACCTAGCCTACTATATCCAGAACCTCAATATAAGCATTCAATCCGACGCGAATGCAACGAGTCTTTTGCTTATATTGAGGTTCTGAATATAGTAGGCTAGGTGTAGCTGTAACCGTAACCCCTAGATCCTGTCCCAAAGCTGGATCCTATCTGCTTTGCAGAGAGCTGATGAGGGAAGCTATATTTTTGGGGCCTCTTTGCGAGTGACCTGTTGCCCACGTCGGACTAACATCATGAAAAAGAAAAGCTGTAGTGTTTGTCATTTACCATTACTTATTCGGACTATAGCGGATTTAATTTTCCAAGAAGAGTTCCTTGTTCCATGCACGGTCTGTGTGTATCATATATATATATATATATATATATATATATATATATATATATATATATATATATATATATATATTTATTTATTTATTTATATATTTCCCTTATATCATTAGCAAAAAAAAAAAAGCTTTTTTTTTTTTTTTTTTCAATTTGTTACTGACGAGTTTCTAGTCTTTCCAAAAAGCTTTACTCTCCTTATGAAAACCATCATTGAGAACGTAAGTCAAAGGGAACGATTTTGAGGTGTTTAACACTAGAAAATCCTTTAAAATTCTTTAATTTATGGGTCCAAAATGAACGTGGGGGATAGTAATAGTGAAAACGCTTCATGGAGAAGATTTAAAATAAGTAAAATCTGTTTCAAATGGTGTTACAGCGATTTAAATCCATATTAAATGTTGGTTTGGTATTTATAATGTTGATGTGAATACGTGAGCCCTCAAAAATTTTATATATATATATATATATATATATATTTATATATATATATATGGTTGTATATGCGCCTGTGTTCGTACAAGTACGTTTAAAGCATTGCCTAAGTCCCCGCTTTTATTGCGGTTTTCCCTTAATATATATATATATATATATATATATATATAGTTTCACTTAAAGTATTCATCATGCGTTAAAACTAATTTATAGATATAGTCTTTTATTTTTTTAAAATTTATCTCAATTGAGCAAACTCTGATCGTGTTTCTGAGTTAAATTGTTTATAGCGTAAATATTGTGAAAGAACCATTGCAACTTAATTCAAAAAGTATTCAATGTTCAGAATCGTACACAACGGGGGTGTCCAACCTTTTTCCATGAAGGGCCATATTTCAATTAATGACCCACACCGAGGGCCAGTGCGCAAATTTTAGATAAAATTTTATTTTAAAATTAAATTTTATTGGAATAAAATATGACATTAGATAATGAATCTTCAGTATCTGCCAGCCGGGCCTGATACAAATCTTTAGCGGGTTGGACTTTGGCCCGCGGACCGTATGTTGGACAAGCCTGGTGCACAATATATATACAGGGTGTTTGAAAACTTTCTGTACAAATTGTAATGGGGGATAGGCAACACCAAGACAAACCCTTTTCGTCTATAAATGTATGTCCGATGACGTCACCATTCGGCGCGAGAGGGCGCCGCTGCAATTGGCTAAAAGGTGAAGTGGGCTAGACTCGCGCTTGCCGCGGCCATTCTTAAATCGGACGTAGTACGCGTAACATGGAGCGCTTCACGACTGCTGAGATGGCTGACATGCATATGGTGTATGGGGCTGCCAATGGAAACGGAAGAGCTGCTGTGAGGTTGTACCGACAGCGCTTCCCAAACAGACGTGTGCCAAACCACCAAACGTTTGCGCATTTGCATCGGCGACTGCGAGAAACTGGAACATTCCATGCAAACATGCATGACACTGGTCGGGAGAGAAACGTGCGCAGGGATAGGCAACACCAAGACAAACCCTTTTCGTCTATAAGTGTATGTCCGATGACGTCACCATTCGGCGCGAGAGGGCGCCGCTGCAATTGGCTAAAAGGTGAAGTGGGCTAGACTCGCGCTTGCCGCGGCCATTCTTAAATCGGACGTAGTACGCGTAACATGGAGCGCTTCACGACTGCTGAGATGGCTGACATGCATATGGTGTATGGGGCTGCCAATGGAAACGGAAGAGCTGCTGTGAGGTTGTACCGACAGCGCTTCCCAAACAGACGTGTGCCAAACCACCAAACGTTTGCGCATTTGCATCGGCGACTGCGAGAAACTGGAACATTCCATGCAAACATGCATGACACTGGTCGGGAGAGAAACGTGCGCATTCCTGACATGGAAGAAGAAATCCTACGGCGATTTGAGGACAATCCAAGCGCAAGCACGCGAGGTGTTGCACGTATCCTCGTGTGAACCACGACCTGGTCTGGAGAGTGTTGCACGAGCAGCAGTTACATCCGTTTCATCGTCAGAGAGTCCAGGCATTACAAACCCGTGTAGCATGTGGATTTGCGTGCGCCCACACGTGAGAATTGTGCATGTTAAACACACCCTCACGTGTGAAACAGGCCTCATCTGAGAACAGCACATAAGCCGGAAAATTAGGCTGCACCGCTGTCTGCTGCAGAAACCAGCGTGCGAATTCCACACGAAGAGGGTAATCCCGAGGTTGTAATGCCTGGACTCTCACGATGAAACGGATGTAACTGCTGCTCGTGCAACACTCTCCAGACCAGGTCGTGGTTCATACCGAGGATACGTGCAACACCTCGCGTGCTTGCGCTTGGATTGTCCTCAAATCGCCGTAGGATTTCTTCTTCCATGTCAGGAGTGCGCACGTTTCTCTCCGACCAGTGTCATGCATGTTTGCATGGAATGTTCCAGTTTCTCGCAGTCGCCGATGCAAATGCGCAAACGTTTGGTGGTTTGGCACACGTCTGTTTGGGAAGCGCTGTCGGTACAACCTCACAGCAGCTCTTCCGTTTCCATTGGCAGCCCCATACACCATATGCATGTCAGCCATCTCAGCAGTCGTGAAGCGCTCCATGTTACGCGTACTACGTCCGATTTAAGAATGCCCGCGGCAAGCGCGAGTCTAGCCCACTTCACCTTTTAGCCAATTGCAGCGGCGCCCTCTCGCGCCGAATGGTGACGTCATCGGACATACACTTATAGACGAAAAGGGTTTGTCTTGGTGTTGCCTATCCCCCATTACAATTTGTACAGAAAGTTTTCAAACACCCTGTATATATATATATATATATATATATAATTATATATATATATATATATATATTTATATAACTTGGTTAACCTTCGTTTTGTTTCTTCCAGAATGTCAAGCTTGTCACTCCACCCTAGCCATTACAGTTTACAGTTTAACGTGCAATCCTAACCACGCCCCCAGTAGCCCAGCGTCTCAACCACTAGGCTACCCAGCGTACCCATTTATCTGCCAAACAATTTCTTTTTATTGTATGGAAGGATGAACGGCTCGGTTTTGCTGCGCGCTGCCCGCCGTCACCGGGTCTCGATCCCGGGGCTGATGGATTCGTAATCAGCGATGCTGACCACTACACCACCGAAGCGTCTTTTATATTTATATATATATATATATATATATATATATATATATATATATATATATATGTGTGTGTGTGTGTGTGTGTGTGTGTGTGTGTGTGTGTGTGTGTGTGTGTGTGTGTGTGTGTATTACTCACAAAACTACAAAACTACATTGTTTAAATTTCTATTCTAGTTCATCTTTCTCATTTTACTACAAAATCAATTTTTTGAGGTAATTGTTTCCAAACGCTATTATTATGTTTATTTTATACCCAATCATCTCCGTTAAGCTAAACAAGTTACTTTGAAATGTTATAATTTTTATCAAGATAAACTCTAACATTATCTATTATGAATGATTACGAAAGGAGGTAGGAGGTATTTTTTTTAAAAATTAAGTTACCCTTTTGAAATTCTTGTTTAATCTGTAAGCTTGACTGCTTTTATTGATATTTGTAAAAATAATATATATCTTGGGGAAAAAAATGTGGTAACCGTTTGTCTGTGTTATGTATATATATATATATATATATATATATATATATATATATATATATATATATACATATACACGAGTATGTATTAAAGATGTATAGAAATTTCTATATTAGAGAATGATATAGTCATTTGTTTATATATATATATATATATATAAATAATTAATTTTTTCAGTTTATCAAAACTTAGATATTGTCTATACGCATGAGTGTGGACTGGAAGTGTATCGTATGTTTGCATGAGAGAAATGTTGCATTAATTAGTGCCTTTGGAGAATACCTCCTTGGAGGAAACCCGTGGATATCAATCCTTCTAGATGTCTTTCTTTCTAAAGATACGTCGCTTTAATGGAGAGACTAAGAGATTAAGTTAGGCTTATCGACGTAGAGCCACCCAGAAAATCGTCGATAAACTTACTGTTGATATCAGCATAATTAAACTGCTTTTTATTTATATTTGTAAGAAATGCTATCCATTAATTAAAGGAACTTTCTAGACCGTAAGAATAAGCATTTATAATATATAATTTACATACATAGAATGCCTCAGCGATGAGCTACATAACAGACATTGTGTGTGTGTGTGTGTGTATATATTATAATATATAATATATATATATATATATATATATATATATATATATATATATATATATATATATACTATGTATCACACACACACACATCCCCAATAAACGTAATCCCCTTTTTTTCACAGGGCCAACAAAAACAAAACCACAATTCCAAGGATAAAATAATAAAATTAAACAAAAATTATATTAAATCATTTTATATCGTCCTTAAAATGAGAGGTAGTTTATTTAAATTGGATGAGTAGTCTTTTTACAAATTCAGTTTGAACAATAGTTGTTAAAAAATAGAGTTGACAAGAAGGGCAATTAGATAGAGACTTAGATGAACATTAAAGAAGTTTACAATGAACAAAAATTAAATTGAACAAAACATTAACACAGTAGATGTTCAAATATGTCTTCCATTATTATCAATCAACAATTGTAGTTTTGTGCGCCACTGGTGAACTTTTGTAAGCAGAAAAAAATATCCAGCAACATTCTGTACATAGAAATTTTGTCTTCTATTGTCTCAGATGACTTAAAAGAAAATGTTTTAAGACCATTCGTTCTATCTAAAGACGTTACTATATCATTTAACAAGAAGCTTTGATACCCAAAAGAAGGAAAAATTTCCTCCAGAATCACTTCAAAAAGAAGTTATAGGTTCTAAATTTAGAAGGTTTTATTTTGAGTGTAGAAATGGTGTCATGATCGAGCTCATTCCATGCTGTTAAAATGACTTCTCGAAGTTGATTGACATATTAAATATTTTGTCTCTAAACATAGATACGTTTCAAATACACGATGCGCTTGAAAGCGCTAAAAATGTATTTAGACCAAGGTCTTTCTTTGTAATTCGATGAACTGAACTTGTTTTAATACCGATACGATTAGCAGTTCTCCGTAACCTTAAACTTGAACGGGGATTATCTTCTCGGCTGCAAATTGGTTCAGTGACAATACCTCAATGTTTGCCGGGGTCCTTGTACGCGGTCGTCCACTTCTCGGCTTTCGTGCATGAGTTCCCATTTCACGGTTTTTTCCAACAAACGTGACACACTACGCAGAGACTAACGAATGTCGATTAGGATAGTTTTGCTGTTCTTTTAGTATCGAAACCCTTTTCCTTGTAAAGAAGTTTGATAGCAATTTTGGCCTCCAAGTTAACCATGCCATAACAACTCGCATAAAATAACAAAATTAACAAACTTCCTTCCCTAGCTGCCAAATCAAAACATACGTGTGTATATATATATATATATTATATATATATAAGCAAACACGAAGTCCGAGCGTTTTCGTGATATATTCACATTATCAAGGAGGAACAGAAAATAGACGGAGATTACAAAGTAAATGAGTTAAATAGACAAGCAAAAAATTCACAATCGGCACCTCAAATTAAAGGCCTTAAAGCCCTCTAAAGATTTTTTCAATTGATAACATAATCTGTAGGCTGCTAAATTACTAAATATAAAAGAAGTATATAGATGAAATTAGACAAAAAACCAATACAGAGAACAAAATTATTATAATGGTTATTAACACTAATATTTAATTAAAGCAGGCAATTAAGTAGCAAGAATTTAATGAAAACAAATAGATAACATAGATAACAAATAGATAACATAATCTGTAGGCTGCTAAATTACTAAATATAAAAGAACTATATAGATGAAATTAGACAAAAAACCAGTACAGAAAACAAAAATTATTATAATGGTTATTAACACTAATATTTAATTAAAGCAGGAAATTAAGTGGCAAGAATTTAATGAAAACAAAGGGAATGGTGCCATCGTCTTACAGAATCTTACACAATTTCTACAAACAGTCTGGAAAAATTGTTTTCCCAAAAGCAACCCATTTGAAAAGTCCAATAAACCCCCCAGCAACCAAAGATTATACATGAAAGAAATATTACAATTAAAATAGACACATAAGAATGTTAACAGTTCTTAAAATAATATTTATTTATTTAACCAGGGCAAACCATTAAGGGCAAGAATGCGGTCAAGAAAACAGTAGGCCCTTCGCCAGCTTTCTGACAATGCACGAGTCTAATTTATACAACCCAGGGCTAATATTAAGGACCAAGTCCGCATTATTCTTGATCACACTTGATTCCAGTATATTTCTGCTAACAATAGATTTACTAAACCTTAATTTGGAAGCGTTTTTCCAGTCAATGGGATGATTAGTATCTCTTACGTGAATGAAAATGGCGTTAGATTCCTGGCCACTTCTTATACTGTATTGATGCTGTTTAATACGTAACTCAGGGTCTTACCAGTTTGGCCAATGTAAAATTTATTACATATTGTGCAAGGGATTTTATATACACAACCCTGTTCACTTAAAGGGGAGTTCTTAATCAATGAATTCTTAATTACATCTAAATTTTTGAACGCAATATTTACGTTAAAAGTCCTCAGCAGATTCGGCAGATCAAGGAAATTTCCTCTGAATGGTAACACTAAAACATTTTTTGTGTTATAAGGAATCTTATCCTTTACTTCGTAGAAGGTTTTCTTTGCCATTTTTAAGGACTTATCTATACTTCGTGTTTCCTTTTCCCTGTGGTTGTTTGCTTATTAATAAGATCACGTGTTATTTTGTGATTTTAGTATATATATATATATTATATATATATATATATATATATATATATATATATATATTATATATATATATATATATATATATATATATATATATATATATAAGCATTTATTGCATTTTATATATGAAGACATTTACAAACTCATTGCAATTCGTATAAACTCAATTAAAGAAAACCTTTAGAGTTATTAAACTCATTTGCTCAAATGATTTTAATAAACTTATTTGGTATTGTGCTCTCTCAAATAATCGAGAAATGAGCGTTACGTGCGAGTATATACGGGATGAATTTCACAATTAAACACGTTGGTGTGCAGCATATATATATATATATATATATATATATATATATATATATATATATATATATATATATATATATATATATATATATATACAGTATATATACACTCGAGGGCCACTCACTATATTTTGTCCCACGTTTTTTTTTCTTTTCAAGTTTCCTTGTAAGTTCCAGAAATTTTGTACACAAGTAGTTACATACCTTTTTTATAAGTTTTTATTTTTCCACATAGTCTCCATCCTTTTCTACGGCTTTCCTCCACCTCCAAACAAGGGCCTTTATTCCTTGCTGGTAAAAGTCCGCTGGTTCCGCTCAAGCCACCTCTTAACCTCCTCAACAACCTCATCGTCACTCTGAAACTTTCTTCCACGAATAGCATCCTTCATTGGCCCAAACAAATGGAAGTCTGAAGGTACCAGATCCGGGCTGTATGGAGGGTGGGGTAACACACTAACACAGTCAAGCGCATTTTTGTCATGACCTCTCTTGTTTGCAAACTGTTGTGTGGTCTTGCGTTATCGTGCAAAAGAAGGACGTCTTCCAGTTTTCTCTCCGGTCGAACTTGTTTTATACGTCTCTGGAGTCTCTGTAGGGTAGCAATATATGCCTCTCAGTTGATTGTTTGTCCTTTCTTCATAATGTCCACCAGAATCACCCCTTTCATGTCCCACAAGATGGTGGTCATAACCTTTCTTGCAGATGGAGCCATTTTGAACTTTTTCTTGCGTGGGGAGTCTGCGTGATGCCACTCCATGGATTGGCGTTTTGTTTCAGGTTCAAAGTGGTGAACCCAAATCTCATCTCCAGTCACAATTCGTGAAAGGAAGTCATCCCCTTCTGTCTTGTATCGAACCGACGACTCAGAAGCAATTTCTATTCTTTGGACTTTGTTATCTTCAGTCAGTCCGCGAGGAACAAAGCGTGAACACACTTTTGAGTATCTCAGTTTCTGAATTATCGTATTCACACTTCCTTCACTAATTCCTAGCTCCAGTGATCTCCTTGTATGTGACGCACAGATTTGATCGAATGATGCTGTTAGCACGTTGCACAGTGTGAGATGTCACAGCCGATGCCGGGAGACCGCTTCGTGGCTCATCATCGAGGCTGGCTCTCCCTCTTTCCGATGATCTCACACGTTTAGACCAGCGTCCAACTGTGCTTCGATCGACAACAGCATCTCCGTAAACGTTTTGTAGACGTTTGTGAATATTTCCAACTGTTTCCTTTTCTGCGGTTAAGAACTCGATAACAGCTCTCTGTTTACGACGCACATCACTGTCAGGCGCCATTTTCGAAACTGCGTTAACCATCGGTTTTATACAAGGGCGTTTAAAAGCGGTTTTATACAAGGAAGGGAGGTTCAAACTGGAAAAATCCGGTTATGTGAAAAGCAGAAAGTTCAAACTTACGGCCCAAAAGACATTTCATCCCCATGGCCTATTATTTAGCTAAGAAAAAAGGGTGGGGCAAAATATATCGAGTGCCCCTAGTATATATATATTATCATTATTGTTATTATTATTATTAGTAGTAGTTCTTTCTTTCTTTCTAGTGTTAAATTAAATTGTTAAATTAAGAATGCAGCAAACTATTTCTTTGAATCATTTCTAAATTTAAGTTTTTGGGTTACGTCAACTAAATTTATTTAAAAATGTCGACAACCTGATAAAATTATAAAAAAAGAGAAGTAAGAGGATTATCATGGATGGACAGAGTGAGAGAGAGAGAGAGAGAGAGAGAGAGAGAGAGAGAGAGAGACAGACAGAGAGACAGAGAGGTTTTCGTTGTGAGATTATTACAGGAAACAATTAAATTTTAGTATATAAAATAATAAGAACCGGATTAATTACTGGCAAATGTTAACTTCAGAAAATGATTAGTTTCTTTCTCTCTCTCTCTCTCTCTCTCTCTCTCTCTCCTCGCTATGTCGCTCTGTGTGTGTGTTATATATATATATATATATATATATATATATATAATATATATATATATATATATATATATATATATATATATATATCAGCTATTTAATATATGCCCATAAAAAATGTTAAAAGCAGGACAGTGTAATAAACACTGGAGTGAAGATGAACCTGAAAATAATGGCAGAGACTGTTGTTCTCCAACTAAAAGGATCAGTGTGACCTTTCAAATGTACGCAAGGTCGTTTCGTAACTCGTTTTTTAGACTGATTTTCGCCTTAAGTCCTCAGCAACGGTATTATTTCCTCCTTTTTAACTTCAAAGACCATAAAAATGAAAGAATTTGTTAATGAGATTTCGGGCCATGATTTGGAATGTAATAAAGGAGAAAATGAGTTACTTAAAAATAAAGCAGAAACCAAAACCATGTTAAAATTATTATTATTATTATTATTATTATTATTATTATTTGCTTTGAAGTTTTTCATTTAGCTGTTTCTGGTTTAGAGAAAATGTTGTTTAGAGCTTCTGTAAATTTTACAAAAGAGAGAGAGAGAGAGAGAGAGAGAGAGAGAGAGAAGAGAGGAGGAATATACAGTGTATCCTCTACTAATTATAGATAACGTTACTTACATCATATTACATTATAATTTCTCAGTATTAAACATACGAAAAAGAATGAAACATGACTCTAATACCTCCACTTAGTGTATCGCGGGTAACCGACATAGTATATATATATATATATATATATATATGCACACTTTGAAAATTATTTATGATCATTCACACGCATTAGGGATTTTTATTTCGCTTTTAAATTGAATATTTTACATAAGTTAATAAATTACTTTTATGCCGCCTAATGACCGCATGAATATACAATATATATATATATATATATATAATATATTATATATTATATATATATATATTATATATATATATATATATATATATGTGTGTGTATATATATATATATATATATATATATATATATATATATATATATATATATATATATATATATATATATATATATAGAAAACACTCTCAGGACTTTTATTATAAGGGGAACTTTAGTATTTGTACGTGAATATTAAATTAAATTCATATTTATTAATATTAAATCAAATTATATTTATTTTTACTTTAAAATATTTATTTTCTATAAAAAAAAAAAATTTTCTTCAAATTTATTAGGATTACTTTTTTATTGCATTTAGTTAAAGGATTGTTCACATATTTTAAAGCATTTTAACTTAAAATTCTTGTCATACTTTAAAAATAAAAAGTGTATGTATATATATAAACTGTATATCCTAATATAGGTAGAGGAACTAGCATTATATGTTAAATATTTTATATTAATGTCATAAATGAATATAATAACTATATTTTAAAACACGAAACTGAATTTTATATTGGAGCTTTCAATGCATCTCATAAAATGATCTAATAAATGTCGGTTCTCAAAGTCACCACATTTGTTCTTAACTTTAAGGACAATAAAGTTTGTTAAACTCTACAGATAAACCGAGGTTGATAATTGCCTTTATTTTAAGAATGAGATACTTAGTATTTTGTATGACATTTTAGTGTCTGTAAAAAAGACCCAAAAAAATATAAAGATTAAATTAATTTATTTATGATTACGATCTGATTCATTTCTCAATATCTCGAGAGGTGTTTGGGTCTTATTTTGACGTTACTCATTACATTTATTGGAAATTGTCGACATAAACTGTGAATGATTTTAAAACTGCTTTAAATAGAAATAATAGATAGATAGATAATTAGATAGATAAATAGATAGCTAGTCGGACAGATAATCATATTTTTAATTTCGTAAAGATATATATATATATATATATATATAATATATATATATATAAACTAAGTTAAACTTGGTTTAGCTTCCGCCCGAATTGTTCATTCTGGCGAAGATCCACGTTGATCCACCTCGGTGTGAATATATATATATATTATATATATATATATATATATAGATATATATATATATATATATATGTGTAACCTTCGTTAACCATGGTTTAGCCTCCACCCGAATTGTTCATTCTGACGAAGGTCAAGCTATTACTCCACCTTCGTGTATATATATATATATATATGTTATATATATATATATATATATATATAATATATATATATATATTATATATATATATATATATATATATATATATATATATAATATTTATTTATTTATTATTAATAATTATAAAAGAAAGAATTTGCATCATCCTATTAAATTTTCTAAAAAATTATTAAGAGGTAAAATAAAATTAACACTGGTATATCATGCACCAATGAATACAGTAGATCATGTTTAGTTATATTTCATAATTAATCATGCGTGCAAACAGATAGATAGATAGATACATAGATAAATAAATAAAGAAAGAGGAGAGAGAGAGAGAGAGAGAGAGAGAGAGAGAGAGAGAGAGAGATCAAAAGATAGCTAGGTAGATAGTACGATAGAGGAAGAGAAAATGGGACAGGAAGATCGAGAAAGCGAGACATACATGCATACATACATATATACTTGCGTACATACAGTACATACACGTAAAAGCGGAACCAGAAAGTAAAAACAGTGACATAGAGACACACACACACCCCCCCCCCCCCCCAAAAAAAAAAAAAAACAGAAAAAAACGAATAACAGAAAACCGTTATAAATATTTCAATTTAATTTTATCACTTTAACTAAATAACTAAATTTGAATTTAGAAAACTCTTTCTCTTTTTTTTTTGTACATATCTTTCCCCCTCTTCTTCCTCCCCCCCCCCCTCCTTCCCCCAATTCCCTACTACTGCTATTCCCCCACTCGCCCCTCCAAAAAAAAAAAAAACTTCATTTAAGTGTATATAAAATTAAATTTCTCTCCTCGCTCCTTCTTGAGTGCTCGATGCGCGAGCGGGTGTTAAATCGAGATACTGAAAGGCCAAATAAGGACCCCAGAATCTGTATTGCATTGTCTGGGAGTGAATTTCGTTCTTTTATGCTCTTTTATTGCCGCTATTAAACCAAGACTCTTTGCCAGTTTCTATCATTCGAGTGGTTTATTTGGATGGGATGCGGTCCAACCCGAAATTTATTCGCTTTTAGACAGATTATTTAATCTTTCGTAGATTAAGAAAATACTTCGTAAATACTTTTCAATATTTACTTTGGTTAAGATTTTATTATATTAAAGTTTTGAGAAATGGCGAAGGGGAATAGCATTTGAAGATTTTTTCCTGCCTATGTTTTTATGTACATTCATGTTTATGTGTTTATGTATGTGTGTGTGTATGTGTGTGTGTGTGGTGTGGGTGCGTGCGTGTGTGTGTGTGGTGTGTGTGTGTGTGTGTGAAAGAGAAAGAAAGAGAAATAGAACTAATAAAGAAAAAAATATCGAGATAAAATTTTATATTTTATATCAATAAATATTTTTTTTTAATCGTACAAGAACGGACTTTCAGAGGAAAACATTTTTGGTATTTATACGCTATTAAATAATTCATTAACCTCAAAATCAATTAGTATCCCCTTCCCCTACTACAAAATAACTTCTAACATCATTTAATTTTAATTAACAATCAATTAATCTGATATAAAATGAAGATATTATTTAAATATTACTTAGGTGTTAGTTTTTTATATTTATTTTAAAATTTCAGAATTATTTAAGTCACTCTAAAATTGATTTTATAGAAAATGTTCCAATTTTTATCCTTTGCAATCTGATTATTTTTAATTTCGAAATAATTATATAATGTAATACTCTCATGAATAATTAATTCATTTCAAAATCACTTTTTACATACTCATTTTCAATATAAAAGATTAATTGATTTATTAACGTTAATGAAACTTTTTATTATATATATATATAGGGACCATTCTGAGTTCATTCCCATATATATATATATATATATATATATATATGCAGAAAAATCACAGAATAACACGTGATCTATTAATAAGCAAACAACCACAACCAACCAACCAACCAACCTATTTCTTTCTTTTCCTGAAGATGTGAATATATCACGAAGCGCTCGGATTTCGTGTTTCTTTTTCCTTTTTCCCTGTGGTTGTTTGCTTATATATATATATATATATATATATAGTATATAATAATATATAATATATATCTATATATATATATATAATATAATACAGAGTAGTCCCTCTATAATCGTCGTTTCGATCTATCGTCGTTCCATATTTAACACCATTATTTCGTTAATCGTCCTCCCTCTATTCATCGTCGTCTGCCGCTGTCCGCGGGGCATCATTGTTGAGCGCTCAATGGAGACGGATGTCGCGCAGTTTTACTACGCAAATGACTTTAAAATATTTTGCTTTTTTTTAATTCACTTTAGTAAAATTAAGTGAAAATGGCCCCTCCTAAGAATGTACAAAGTGGTGGTAAAGGTAAAAGGCTTAGAAATGCGACCACACTGGAGATTAAACTAAAAATTATAGATGATTTTGAAAATGAAAAACGTGCTGCAGACATTGGCAGGGAATATGATGTACCGCCAATTACTGTGCGATCGATTGTGGCCAAATGAAGAGGGAGAAGAGATTGTCAAGACCTTAATAACAGGAAATCTGAAGGATTTTTCGAGCACCGGGAGAAGATGAAGGATGTTTTAGAAAATAACCTCAATACAGAAAGATCCTCCAAAGTAATTCGAGAAACCGATCAAGCTTTTCGTTGCTATAAGGAAATCTTAGCAGAGAAAAAGAAGGTTACAAGACAACCAACTCTGGATTATTTCTGCAAAAGAAAATCAGATCCATCGAAGTCTCACCATCCATCAACATCAACAGCAGTAGATCTCCCTGATCTGCTGCTGATGGAGGGTGATTCACCTACCAAGCAATAAAACTCCATCACCAAGCCCCACCAACCCCCCTCCATGCGCAGCCAGCCACTTCATAATTTCGTAAGTACAGTACAGCAAGTGGTCTGGAACGAATTGTCATTATTACACGTATTTTAATGACTCGTTAATCGTCGTTTCCTTAATCGTCGTCTGTTCATGGAACCAATTAACGACGATTATAGAGGGACAACTATATATATATATAGGGTGAACCAAATGTAGGTGGACAGTAAATGATAACGTTTATTTTGAGAATACATATTTAATTTTTTGTATACTATAATACAAAATAAAATTTAAATAAATTTAGTTAATATTTAATATAATAAAACACAAACACCATAGTTATAATGAACACCATAGTTATAATATAATATAACACAAACCGTATTCAACCTACTGTCCACCTACTTTTGGTTCACCGTGTATATATATATATATATACATATACAGGGTGTTTCATGTCGACCCTAGAAATATGGAAAAGAAACACTTCATATTAGTTACAGAATTACTATGACAAATTTCAAATACCAAATACCAAATACAAACTACAAATTGGCGGAATTTGTAGTTTGTATTTGGTATTTGAAGTTTGTCATGGTAATTCTCGTAACTAATATGAAGTGTTTCTTTTCCATATTTCTAAGATCGACCTGAAACACCCTGTGTGTGTGGGTATATATATATATATATATATATATATATATATACATATATATATTAAATAAATAGTACATTTTTTTTTAATTTAATGATGTTTATCTATAATATTACGATTTTATTTATACGTTTAATAAAATACATTTTCTTGTAAATAAAATAATGCAATTTTAATGAGTCGAGTAAAAAACAAAAATACCTTGCTGGGTATTCACACTTATCGAACACGTACGCACACAAACACACACACACACACACACACACACACACACACACACATATATATATATATATATATATATATATATATATATATATATATATATATATATATATATATATATATCACGAAAACAATAGTTTTCTACCTTACGAATAAATCGATATATATATATATATATATATATATATATACACCAGTGTGTGTATATATATGATGTAGGAAGCTATTGTTTTGTTGATATTTTAATTAGCATTCAATAAGTGCATAAATTATTCGCTGTATGGAAGTGAATTTTATTACAGCGTTTGTTACAAATGGTGAGAATTTCATTTACAGCGCAGATAAATGAATCATCATTTTACATGATAGTTCGCTCTATCATATATGTTTAATGATCTGTAAAATAATAATAATAATAATGATGATAATGATGATTTTGAATTTTATGTAGATGAGTTAAGCACTTCATTTAATGTTAACTATCATGAGCTCCAAATACAATAACTTAGATTTAATTTTTTTCCATTGATAATAATAATAATAATAAATAATAATGAATTCGGTTTAGTTCCATTCTTCTTGTTTTATGTCTATGCAGTACATATACATTTGAAATTTATTATTACGTTGCGCTGCAATTGTATATAGTCATAAATTGCCTTTTTTAATCGCAGGGTTTGTACGGGCAATATATTAATTGGTCCTTAATAAATCTCCAACACCCAAAGAATGACTCTTTGGAGTTAAATAATTAGGGTTTCTTTGAGAACCAAAAAATAAACTGGTTTCTATTTCATACGTAATTATAACTTTAAAATAACAACTCTTTCATTAAACAATGAAAAATGCATTTAACACTTAGTCCAAAATTAATGTATGTAAATATATAGAATTAGGCCAAAAATTAGACATTAAATATTAAAACTTCGCATAACACGAAGTAAAAGTTGGAGTTGGAGTCTTCAATGCATCTTATAAAATGATCTCAACGGAAAATAAAAATTTATAATGATTTTAATGCATCTTATGAAATGATCTTACCGGAAAATTAATATTTATAATGGAGATTTCAATGCCTCTTATAAACTGATCTCAAAGGAAAATAAACCTTTATAATTATTTCAATGCATCTTATAAAATGATCTTACCGGAAAATCAACATTTATAATGATTTCAATGCATCTTATAAACTGATTTCAAAGGAAAATAAACTTTTATAATGATTTCAACGCATCTTATAAAATGATCTCAATGGAAAATTAATATTTATAATGGAGATTTCAATGCATCTTATAAAATGATCTCAACAGAAAATCAATATTTAGGACGGAGATTTCAATGCATTTTATAAAATGATCTTACCGGAAAATCAACATTTCTAATGGAGATTTCAATGCATCTTATAAAATGATCTGAACGAAAATCAATATTCATAATGGAAATTTCAATCCTATAAAATGATCTTACTCGAAAATCTATAATTATAATGTCATTTATTTCTACATCAAAGGTAAATAATATGAAATAAAAATTTCAGTTCCTATAAATACGATATTTATTATGTATTTCTAATGAATATTTAATATTTTTATAAATAATTTCTCCCAGCCAAAAAAATTATTAATCACTGGAACCTTCAACAGTATCCTATAATTGCCTGACAAACTAAAAACAATAATGTATACATATTGTTCTCAAAACTCATTCCATAAAGTAAACCTGTAAAAAAAGAGATAAAATACAGGGTGTCCATAAATCATCCTTACAAATTCAAACAGTAATAAAAAAGGAATTAAATGAGATGCAATGCTGCGGCTTGCTGCATGTGAAAGAACATCTCACAAAGTTTTATTGTCAAGGTCAATATTCTTCTATATAAGCGCCTTTTGTCGCACGTAACACATCGAGACGATATTCGATCTTCATCCAGGTTCGATTTAGCGTTTCTGCATTGACGGTCGCAATAGCATTAGCAATCCTGTTCTTCAGGTCCGCAATATCGGCAACCCTCGTTATATTAAAAAAAAACTTTGTGAGATGTTCTTTCACATGTAGTAAACTGCATCATTATATTTAACTTCATTAATATTTTAAAAGGGTTTGAATTTGTAAAGATAATTTATGTACACCCTATTACATCTTAGACCAAAACTGTGGCAGGCGTATCCTGGTCGTACGCGAGCTACTGCTTGGTGGTAAGTAACTACTGTATATTAAAAATTAAAACTCAGTTAACAACGGATAAGGAATTCTTTATGAGAATTGTATATACAGTATTTTTGATTTATAGTGTGGATGTATTATATATGATACAGTATGTGGTAAGGGGTTAAATTGAATAATATATATATATATATATATATATATATATATATATATATATATCTTTCATCCCTTCAACCTTTCAGGTGTTCCCTGCGATGATTCTTCAATTTATGGAGGTCAGGCTTGTTGCTTCTCCTCCCGAGTTGGCCTGGTGAAGTAGAGAGTTGGTTCTTTGCGCTCTCCACTTTACATAGCCAGATACTCCCGACTTATCTGGTATTGTTCTGAACCAGGCGTCTAGCCTTCTTTTGAAGATTTCCACCGCTACACCAGTCGTATTCCGTTGTACCTTGGTTGGCGTGGTACCTTGGCTGGTTGAACAGTCTTGAACCTCTGACAGCAAAGCTATTTCCTTCAACGTTAACGTTCCTTTTCTGGCTTTTAGTTGGGGAACACGAAACATTCTTCATTCCTACTTTCCGCTATTGTTTGAATGGTTACTGCGTTCAAAGTGAGAGTAGAGACTAGTTTTTCTATTATTTTTCACGTGTAAATAATGGTGTACCTCTCTCTTCTTCTTTCCAGCGAATATATGATAAATTTAATTCACGTAACCTTTCCCAGTAATTTGGGTTTTGCATCTATTGATTTTGGCTGTGAAGCCTCTCTAAGTAGCTTTTAGTTGGCTGATTAATTCTGATAGCAGTAAGTTATACACTTTTGCTTTACGTATTCATTTAATTATTATACACCGGGTAGTTTAATTATTATTACCAGTAAAATAGCGATAATATATAGGTCTGCCCTGAAAAAATTTCAGGGGAAGGAGTACGATAAGTTTTGTTTTGCTGTAAATGATACAGAAGAAAATAATAAGCCAAATGATGTAATAGAAAAATTGCCAAAATGTTGTCGATAAAATTTCAGTTTTATTTTTATTAGCTACGAAATTTCATCAGTTGTTTTTGCAAATAAAAGTTAGGTATAATTTGATTAGGTTAGTTTGGATTAGGTCTGGTTAGATTAGTTTGCATTAGATCTGGTTATAAGTTAAAGTAAATCACTTTGTTTTTCGTTTCCATTGTTCGTGGAGGTGTAATTATTTTCATCGTAAATAAGTGCATTCGAAAAACTTCTCAATTATGCCTCGAGAATTTGTTACGTCTGCCAAAAGGGTTGTCTTTTAAAAGGTCACAACATCTTGGAATTTACTCGAATGGTTGTTTTTAATTATTAAAATGAATTTAATGATGTCTCATCATACACTAATTAAATTTTTCGCTTTCCCGTTTTGCAGCGTTTCCCAAATTTTTTTCATCCATCGCTCCCTTCAAACTGAAGTTAATCCTTCGCATTCCCTTATTTCATCTGTGAATGACATTCAATGGAATGTAATTTATTGATGCCATAATCAGGGTGATGTAGCATTAAAAATGACGTTTCAGTTATTAACCCTTAATAGGAAATCCTGGGTCAGAAATGAATTGCTTGTTGGGTTGTGGGACCCGTGAATTCCTATCTAGGATTAATATATTATAGTACAGTACACAGAATGTTTTGTAAATAATTTTTACAAATCATGACAATGAATAAAATTACTGAGAATATCCAGATTTTTATGTTTTATTATTTCTTTGCTAACCCCCTTGCGCCCTTTAGGAGGGTCGCGTCCCACAGTTTTGGAAATGCTGCCGTAAGGTCAACGAAGTTAAAGAACATTGTATTTGGGAAGTAATAATAATAATGATTGGGGTTATGTAAAGGAAGGGAGGTTATGTAAAGGATGGGACTTACAGCTTTACATAAGATCAGAACCACTGGTCGCTACATCATCTGAACACAAAGGACGGTCACCCATCCAACTACTGAACATACACAATGTCACTTAACTTAGGTGATCTAACGGGAAGTGGTATTGCAGCGTGACCACGACGTAGCCCGTCTGAGAAATAGAGGGATGGGTGGCCATTCTCTGCTTTCAGATCATGTATAGTAACTCTTGTTTCGGATTTCACGTTAAGCTGTAGTTCCCCTCTGTATATGGCTCTGGCTGTTAATACGGATGTAAAAGCGCGCAGTTAACAAAGGAAAATCATTGAATTTACTCTATCTGATTCAAAATTCAAGTTAAATTTAAGAAATATATTTTGTTTCCAATGTTTTGTCACATTGTTTAGAGACAAAGAAATAACTCCTCCAGTTCTGACCAGTCTTAAAGACTGTTACAACCCTGTATTTCGTACAGGAAAAGTACATTTTATTAATTGTATCATATACGTGACGCTATTATGAAAGGGGTTCATTAAACTTTCAGCCGTTTTGAGTACATACTTCCATCTAAACTCATAAAGTATGTGAGACATATCAGATATTTGCAACGCGTCTATGTTTATACACTCTTATTATGCGTTACACCGCAAACAGAAAGTAATACGCGCGTGTGCCTATAAATGAGTTAGATTATTTTTACGAGGTAAACAACGTTCAGAGTTTTAAATTTATTAATTAATTTTTTGACGGAAAAAAGAATAAAGTTAATGAAAAGAATAAAAAGTGAAAGAGGGAATGAAGGAGGAAGGAAAAGAAGGAGAAGAGGAAAGAAAAGAGGGAGAAGGAGGAGAAGGAGAAGGAATAGGAGGTGCGAGAAGAGGAGGATTAGAACAACGAAAGGAAGAAGAGAACAGGATCGACGAATAACCATCACAAGATAGAGAGATTTGAAGCGTGTAATTCTTTGCTATAAATTTCGTCCGTCATCTGATACAAGATTGGTGATTTGTGATTCTGTTTATGCGCCACGACTTGAAAGAGCGTATGGATATACACATGTTTATTTATTAATGTTTATTACGTCTATATGTTATGGATACGCACGTCCCGTGGTTTATTCTAGGAGGTTTCTTTTATTCCTTTTATTAAGGAGTATCTGGGATTCGATTTTCATCGAATACCTCCATCGTTATCTCTTTCCTCTTCGTCCCTGTCACGCTCTCTCTCTCTCTCTCTCTCTCTCTCTCTCTCTCTCTCTCTCTCTCAGAGAAAGAATTCCTATACCATCATTATTAATTCAATTTCTTTTTAACTTTATTCGTAAACGCGTATGTAAAACACACTTCACAGCAAAGCACCCTTCTGTACATGCTTGATGTCAATAATTTAAAATTTCCCTTTATATTAATTATCATAAACATTAGTAAACGTTTGTGTGTGTTCACTGCATAATCATTGCTTCTCTCTGGTGTTTATTCAATATAAAATCATATTTTAGTATTCACTCATAACAGCAAATTAAAATAAATGGTTATGGAGTCTCCTCGGTGTGTGTATAAGAAAAATAAACAAATATTTCAAAAGATATTTCTATCCTTCATAATTAATGTGAGTTTTGCAATTCTTTGGTCTCAACTTAGAACTTAAAATCAGAAAATAAAAACTAAAATATGTTTTCGCTTCGAAATTAAATAAAAATTTTCTTAATCTGAACACGAAGATTTGCTTGTTTAATCTTTGTGTATATTTTTATATGATTTGTAGAAAGATGTTTGGAATTTCAGCTATTTAAATGTAGGAGCTAGTTTTTTCCTATTACAAAGATATTTTTAATCAAAATCTTTATGGATGATGAAAAGTGCCTGAAAAAAAATATTTAGTTGAAAACTACATAATTCATATACGGAGACCTTAAATTTTGGGTCACTTTAATTCAACCTAGACAGTTAATGTCTAAATTATATATATATATATATATATATATATATATATATCTTAAACCTTAGTTTGTTTCCTCCCGAATTGTTTATTCTAACCTACAGCTTAATGTGAAATCCGAACCACGACCCGCCAAGGAAAGCTGAAATTACCAAATCCACACTCGGACTCGATCTCACGACCTCCCCTGATCAGCAGTCCAGCGTCTTAACTACTAGACCACCCATATATATATATATATAGTACGTGCACATATACTCACATACTGACACATGGTTCCCTATATGCTATTCGCTGGTATCAAAATCTAACTCGTATATTGTTGGATAAAATAGCAGTTTATATCCCATAGATAAGTTGAACCTACAATAACAATGAGTAGTATTAAATGGTCCCTTCCAAGTTTAGGTCATTCCCACTTTATTCTTCGTCGAAGAATTAGAAATCGGAGACTGGGACTATGAAAGGGCGCAATTCTCAAATCGATCAATCCCCTTTTTCTCAGTTTAACTTAGATTTTTACATAGAAAATACCCCTCGGGCCATGTAAATGCGTCACATCCCTCATTTTGA
>JAJOZX010007086.1:172500-180000 GCA_023014485.1 Bathynomus jamesi
TCCCATAGCATTTATATCGTTGCTTAGGCATGAAATAACACACACGCAAAATTTTATGACTCTAGGCTAGGGTTTAAAGGTCATCTCTGGTGAGTGCTGCCAGCAGCAGCAGCAGACTAACAATATTAGCACGGACGACATTGTGGCTATCGGCTGTGATGGTACCGCAGTGAAACACGGGTCGAAAGGGTGGAGCCATTCGTATGATTGAAATGAAACTACAAAGGCCGGTTCAGTGGATCATATGCCTATTACACGGTAATGAATTATCACTGCGACACCTCATTCAAGACTTGGACGGCAAAACAACTGGGCCAATGGGCTTTACTGGACCAGTTGGAAAACAACTGAACGACTGCGAAAAACTTCCAATTACAGAATTCGATGCCATTCCATCTCCCGACATTGACATAGATGATGCCGAGTTGAGCACTGACCAAAAATATTTGTTAGGCATCTACAGAGCAGTGTCGAGCGGTAGCTGCTCTTCAGCTCTCGCGGCTCGAAATCCAGGTAAGATGGCGCATTCCAGGTGGCTGACAACAGCAAATAGATTTCTGCGCCTCTATGTTTCAACCAGTGAACCCTCCAGCACCTTCAACGAAATTGTGCGATTCATTATGACAGTTTACGCACCAATTTGGTTTAAGATAAAGAAAAACTCCAGTTTCACTGAGGGCGCAAAACATTTTTTCGAAATGATGCGTCTCTCTCAGACCATGCCTTAAAGATCTAAGACAATCGCCAACAAAGTCCTCCGTAGAAATTCTTTCTTTGCTCACCCAGAAAATATTTTGATCTCCATGCTACATGCCGATGAGCAACACATAAGAGAATTGGATGGAGAAGAATATTAAAAGCACGATCAAAACAATCACCAGCGGGGGAAATTCGAGCCTTCGCCATGCCTGAGCTGCTCTACGATAGTCAAAACTATTACGAAATGATCAACTGGCAAACGGCTGAGGTGACCGAACCCCCCGTTACAAAAACAATACCTGATACCCGAATAAAAGAGTTTGTTGAGACGGGAGACCAGCCTGATGGACTGATCCCAGTATTCCCTTATCATACTCAAGCGGTCGAGAGACTCATCAAATTAGTAACCGAAGCCTCTGCCAGTGTAAGTGGAATAGAAGAGAGGGACGGATTCATCCGCTCCCGTCTTCACTCCCGAACAAAAATTCCACGATTTGATTCTAAGAAATATTACCGTATGTAAATCGACATGCAGCCAAAGGAAGGGTGATTGGGGCTGGATAGGGTGGAACTCGACGTACAGCCACCTCCTCGTGGTGAGTTCTGGGTTGCTAATTTTATAAAATTAGCAAGCGAGGAGCTGTACTTAGTACTTATCGTACTTATAACATCGCATTAACGTAATTATAATCCACATTTAGACTTTTCTCGGGGACAGAAGATATTACTCTAGAGTCATAAAATTTTGCGTGTGTGTTATTTCATGCCTAAGTAACGATATAAATGCTATGGGAAATATATAAATGCATTATTTAAGACAAAGAGCCGATCTGAAAATATGTATATAAATTACCTATTTTTTCAACATTTGACGTTGTTGCCGGGGGCAAAAGATATTAACGTAGGACAACGCGCTTGGAAAAACGATCATATGAGGTCTTTTTCATCGACTTTATAGTTATTAGGAATAGTCCAGGCAATTTGTAGTTAGACCTGGGCAAAATTGCTTCAGAAGCTTTCTAAACTGTTTCCAGCTCAGGAACCATTGCCGAATAACATATCCAAAATCCGACAAAATTGGACCCCGGGAACACCCCCAAAAATGAAATTCAAAATGGCGAACTGGATGTTTCCTACGAAAAAAAATATATATATAATTTACGCTTTTATTTATAGAGATACATTTGATGCTTTTTCTTTCAGTTGTAATGTTTTAAATAATTCAACAATATACAACACAACCAGTTATTACGCAAATATAATGTTATATAGCTTTTTACAGATTTTATAATCAATAATACAACAATTATTTTTTTCCCAGTTTCAAGTTATGTTCATTACAGAAGAAGTGATACCTGGTCACAAACATACAGAAATTAATCCTCTTCATCACTATCATCGGATAGATTACCGGTACTTGGGTTGTTATCGCAACCACTGATTTGGCACTCGCCACAAGCGGCTGAACAGGGCATTCCATTACGCTTGCATCCACATCTTGAAGTAGCACATTTCGTCTTGCAGGAGCAGCGGATCATGTTGAGTAGATAATTTGGAGCTGGTGGCTTGTCGCAGGCTGTAGGGTAGTAGGAATTATTCTTTACATACCAACCCCACTGTTCTGCATCGATCTTCTCTTCTGTAGACTTCCAGATTAGTATTTGAAAGTATGTGCGAAAGCTGTGGTACTTTGTGGACGCATCGGTAGGTGGCAAACGTTCGGGTGTAACAAAAGATTTAGCTGTAGCTACCTTTTCAACTAACATTCGATGACGTAGTGCGTTAGTGGATTCAAGTGTTTTGCAGCCATACAGCAGAAGCATTGCCTTTCTTCCAGCGGCTTCAATGTCAGAGTGTTGGCAACAATCAGAACAGAATGTATTTGCAACTGAACGGAGTTCAGCCACCTTCATCAGTGTGTCGAATGCTTTGGCTTTACCGATCGAAAAAATTCTGGATGTGCTATCACAGCCCGTGAAAGCATGCACAAACAGGAGATACTTGCAGATGTCATTGCCTAACAATGATTGAATGCTGAGAATATCATACACAGGATTAGGAGATGGTCCCCGTCTTATATCGCTGCGATAGTACATCTTGAAACCACTGTCCTTGGCATGGTACAGAAGGAGAATCAGCAAGTCGGTGTCTTCCCCTATTACTGTTGTAGTTGCATTTTCTGATGAGGAAACTGCTGCACGAACGATGTCCACATCAGCATCCCTATCTGCGTTGTGAACAGTACACCCGTGCTTCTTCAACATCTCACCTACGAGGGAAATAAATGCTTGCTTGTTGTTTTCATTAGCCAAGAAGTGTTCCTTCTGGCCAACAAACTTCATGCTTGGACTGAGATTCACATTTCTGCTTGTCTTGGTGCTGCGTCTTCTGTGGGTCATGTCCTTGATCGTAGGAGAGCTGCTGTAGCCATCAAAAACAATGATTGCTTTTCCATATGTTTTCAGAGTGAAATCGGCATATGAGTTGGCGATGCTGTCATGTTTCATCTTGACGCCAGGAAACACGATGTAGTAGAGATCCACCATCCAATACGTACTAGTCTGTGCACTGAATTTCTTGAACTTCTTCCATGCGTAAAGTGTCAGTGTATTTGATTATTGCATGAGCTAGCTGAGACTTATCGAGTTTCCTCAAGATACTTCGTGATTCGAACAATGCAGGAGGATATGCACACAGTTCGTAACACATGACATCTTCAAGATTCATGTCTCCGCCAGTGGCAACAGTCATCATTCTCTGAAACAGTAGTGCAGGATCTACTTCTATATCTGAAGCATCAGTGATCACAACGGCAGAAGCAGATCCTAGTGTTTTCACTTTGTCAGATCTTTTGGCAGAATATGTAAAGGCTTGTTTCCCAATCATTTTTACGACAATGTTCGTACCGATTGAATGCAATTGATGAACGTTAACTCCAGGATCAGCAGTTAGCCCTGTTACAATGTTGCAGAGACCCGAGGTAGAATGGAATGGGGATAAGGATTCCAGACGTTCAAGTACTTTCTTCATGTCATTACTGTCCCTGATTTGTCTACTTCCCCTCATTTCCTTGTGCTGTTCACTACTTTCCAACAAAACTCTGGTGTATTCCTGCATTGCTAAGTTATAAGTGGAACACAGAGGCATAGAAAAGAGCCACGTTGTCCTTTGGATGTCTGTAAATCCACTTCCGCGTGTCAGTCCGCCTCTGCTTTTCAGGGAACGCATTAGTACTTGTTCTATCACCAGGTCTGTGCCGAGTCCGGCCCATAATCTGTCGCTTCTTCTTACCACAAACTTACCTTCCTGGAACATTTTGTTAACGGCTGGATTTTCAGAAGGCAAACTTAACATTTTCTGCAGGTACAGGTATATCGATTTCAGGTAATTGTGATGTCCGGCTGCTGCAATTATGGGATGGTCTCCAGCATAGCTTGCAAGTGCAAATCCCACGAGCCGGTTCTGTCTGCTGTTATCAAGGAACGTGCAATGTTGATCATTCGCTGATATTCCAACCATAGTTGACTTGTTTGCGAAGTAGATTGTAGGTCAGTTTTCTTCGCATCCAAAGTGGTAGCAATCTGAGACAATGCATTCGAAGATTCCACATCCTCAACTGATTGTTTGGCGGTCATAACATCGTCGAGCAGGTCACAAGCTTCCTTATGGAGGTCATGAGGAGTTTCATCTTCATTACGAGGGAAAACGTCTGCGACTAGTAAGGTACTAAGAGCTGCATCTACTATCATATGACCACGTATCGCTCTTGAAACAGCTTTTCCAGACATCTGGTGTTGCACGGCATTTGGTCCGTATATTTCTTGAAGTACTTCAGACAATCCTGAACCATTCATAAGAGTACCGACTGCTCCCAAAGATTCATCAGAGTGTGAAATGATCCCAGCATTAAAACAATGTCCTGCAGGTCTCTCTGTTCATTGATGATTTGGGAAGCTTTCCAGAACAAAGGCTGATCAAAGGTAATAATGCATGGGACTTTTTGATCGCGTGCTATCTTGCTCAAATATAGTAATGTCGAAAATATGCAGGTCATGTCAGTTGGCGACATATCTATGATGGGAAGGAACGTGATCGACGCCACACCTGGATGTGAGACACTTGTTCCACCGTGAATTGCCTGCATTGTTCCGGACCAACTTGGACCTGATCTTTCTGCTGAAGATATCTGCCAGAGAAGAATAAGTCGACTTATGGTGGCAGTGGGTAGTGGAAGTTCGCGGAATGAGATGTCCCTCAACATGCTTCTCGCGTGTCTATATTCCCTAATGTCAACGGTTGCAATCTTCTTAATGTCATTGTCACCAACATTACGCCTGTGAATAGAAGGGTGGATCTTGATCTTCGGAGTTATTGCGGCAATCATACCCATTCCATGAAAGGTATTCTTCCCATCCAAAGTGCAGACATCATGATCGACGTTATCTGCTGCTAGAAGGACTGCAGTGTTTTCATCAACAGTAAAAGAGCCAGACCCACTTGCCAGCGCCGCGTTTCTTTCGAATCTTGTTACTTCTGCATACGACGAACAGTAACCCAGCTCATGGAGAACGTCAATAAGGTACCTTGACCTAAAGTTGTAGTGTAGCTGAACCGACAAACCGATCTGTAGTGGACATAGTAATCCTCTAGGACGGTTGCTTGCATAATGCTCTGCCCAATTGCACCTATTTTTCTTGAAGCATCCTGTCCCGCAAATGCTTTTGATAATAGCAATTTCAGACTGTTGGGAATGTAATCAAGAGCACTTCTGCAGTGATGTCATTTGGAGATGGATACACATCTTTTCTAGGCGAGTCGACAGACTTGATATCACTTCTGATTATTTTGCAGCAGCTTCTACTAGGTAAATCTTCTGTAGCTCTAATCTATATCACATTCTTTCGACTTTTTGTGATAATCTATAAGAATTTCATTAGCTGTCTCCCGTAGTGTTACTACATCTGCCTTCCCACTTTCACCTGATATTATGATCTTGTCTCCGTAACGTTCTAAAAGCTTTCTCTTCATGTGTCTGCGTTCGTAGACAGAGCTCTGACTTCCTTGAAGATATTCCTCCATTTTGGAAATTAGGTCTCCAATCAACAGTTGTTCATCATCATTCTCTTCCAGGTAAGCACAGGTCTGAAGGAATGCTTGGTGTTGCTCTTCATTAGTTGGTCTCCCTTTCTTCGAATCATGATCGTCGGATGAGTATGCGCGAGGAATGTTTTTTCCACTTCGAAAATTTACGCTGCAGGTGTGATGGTAGACACAATCTGCAGCAGGAAGATCACGAAGATAATACTCCAGACGGCCTTTTACATTAAACGACTATTCATCGCAGCGGCTTTCACAGCACCTTTTTATGGTTTCGGAGAACTCTGTAGTGCTTATTTTGACATGCTCTGATTTTGGTTTGTGTTTGGAAAAAAGTCCACAAAGGTATCACAAAACAAACAGTGAGTAGCACTGGAAAATGCGTATTCATGAAAACGAGCACTTTTCCTTGGTATTGCCTCGGCTGCGGTCTGTCGCTTCTTTATTTCAATGGTCTTTTTATCCGTAAACCTTTTCCTACATACAACGTGAACACTTATTCCAGCTGTTGCAACAACATCGCTTCCACGGCTGCGGCTGGATGCATTTATACCATCTGCTCCTTTTTGCGAGATGTGAACCACTTCCTGTCCGCTGTCCAATTTCTCCTTACAAATCACGCACAATTCTTCAGGGGTCTGCATTCTTGAAGGCGGACGCACACCGAGTCAGCCATACACCGAGTCAGTCTGAAACAGAAAACACAAATTAATAAACTGTGTTGCAGTATTTAAAAGGAGTACATAATAACAGTTTTAAAGAAAATGACAAGCACAAATACGCAGATTTGATAGTGGGTAGTAGGAATTAAAGAGTGTATATAATATAAGTTTATAAAGATGTAGCAATGTCCATTCTCACATACACTCCATACAGTATATTTTATTTACATTACGTGACGTCATAGTTTAATACTAGCAGCCTAATACAATTTTTAGTGTCATATAGGTTAATTTAGAAACGAAAATGTGTTTTAAAACATTTTACTGATCAAGAAAAACGTCATAACTCTCTCTACAAAGCGAAATTAAAATTTATTGTATTTCGTAGGAAACTGCCAGTCCGCCATTTTGAATTTCATTTTTGGGGGTGTTCCCGGGGTCCAATTTTGTCGGATTTTGGATATGTTATTCGGCAATGGTTCCTGAGCTGGAAACAGTTTAGAAAGCTTCTGAAGCAATTTTGCCCAGGTTGAAGCTATTTTTGCTCTAGAATCTAGATTGCCTGGACTAGAATAATTTTGATGCATATTGAAATATTTTAAAAATTATAAGAAAAATACGTTTTTGACTACTAAAATATGATTTTCATCGCTCTGCCGGGGGCAGAAGATGATTACTTATTAAGCTAAAATTTTGCAGAGGCTATTTTCTCATGCATGCGCAAGTTTTTGTCTCTATTAGAATATGGAAATCGAAAAAAATGTAAAATCGATCCACCCTAAATTGAGTATGTAAACTGTAAATTGTGAATTCTAAACTGTAAATTGTTAATTCCAAACTGTAAATTGTGTAATTGTTAATTGTAAATTGTGAATTCTAAACTGTAAATTGTTAATTCCAAACTGTAAATTGTGCAATTGTTAATTGTAAATTGAGAGCTCCCAAATATCTACTAAAATTACTTACTTACTTTAGGTGAGTTTGAACGACGGTAGAGTTCCAGGAATTGTGGTCGAGACCAGTAGTCTTCACCTTCCGTTTC
>JAJOZX010007086.1:185000-200000 GCA_023014485.1 Bathynomus jamesi
TAATATATATATATATATATATATATATATATATATATATATATATATATATATATCGTAAAGAACGACGCTTGTATAGGAGAATATTCCGCGCAAGATGAGGAGAGAGAACGAAACAAATGAAAAAAATGAGGTAACCACCCGGGAATCGTACCCGGGATCTTCCGATTGCCGGTCAGATATGATAACCATTACACCACGGGCCTCACTCGAACAAATGCCGTAATTCTCCTACATACGCGCAGAAACCAATGCCCCAAGGGGGCACCTCCCGCATGCCGTAACATATATACATTTTAACTGCAAACACGCAGTATAATTAACGTAAAGGACGACGCTTGTATAGGAGAATATTCCGCGCAAGATGAGGAGAGAGAACGAAACAAATGAAAAAATGAGATAACCACCCGGGAATCGAACCCGGGATCTTCCGATTGCCGGTCAGATATGATAACCATTACACCACGGGCCTCGCTCGAACAAATGCCGTAATTCTCCTACATATCTGACCGGCAATCGGAAGATCCCGGGTTCGATTCCCAGGTGGTTTTCTCATTTTTTCATTTGTTTCGTTCTCTCTCCTCATCTTGCGCGGAATATTCTCCTATACAAGCGTCATTCTTTACGTTAATTATACTGCGTGTTGCAGTTAAAATGTAAATAATGTTACGGCATGCGGGAGGTGCCCCTTGGGGCATTGGTTTCTGCGCGTATGTAGGAGAATTACGGCATTTGTTCGAGTGAGGCCCGTGGTGTAATGGTTATCATATCTGACCGGCAATCGGAAGATCCCGGGTTCGATTCCGGGTGGTTACCTCATTTTTTCATTTGTTTCGTTCTCTCTCCTCATCTTGCGCGGAATATTCTCCTATACAAGCGTCGTTCTTTACGTTAATTATACTGCGTGTTTGCAGTTAAAATGTGTATATATATATATATATATATATATATATATATATATATATATATATATATATATACAGGGTGCGGCATAAGTCGCTTTAACGAGAACAATGAAATCACCTTGCGAAGAATAATATTTATTATTTATTACAGAAATTATTCAGAGTGTCCTCCATCATATTCAGTACACAGTGACGGTTACACACGTTACATCTTTGAACCACCGAACAACAAATAGCACGACACAGTTCTTTGTTATTATTCAACGTCTCGAACTCTTGGCGTATCAAAGTCTTCATGTGATCGAAGTCCCACGGTTTCTAGTCGTAGACTATCTTTGATTATACCCCACATTGAATAATCAATGTGATGTGATTATTCAATGTGGGGTATAATCAAAGATAGAGTCTACGGCCAGAAACCTCGGAACTTCGATCACATGAAGACTGATACGCCAAGAGTTCGAGACGTTGAATAATAACAAAGAACTATGTCGTGCTATTTGTTGTTCGGTAGTTCAAAGACGTAACGTGTGTACTAAACATGATAGAGGACACTTTGAACAATTTCTGTAATAAATAATAAATATTATTTTTCGCAAGGTAATTTCATTATTCTCGGTAAAGCGACTTATGCCGCACCCTGTATATATATATATATATATATATATAATCAATATAAAATTATAGCTCAGTCAGAGTTATTAAAAATTTATGTCTCCCCTATTCTTGGGGGACTGTTTTTTTTCCCAAAGCCCGCAGATGAGACCAGATGCTGCAGAGGCGTTGATCGCAGGTCGATCTTGAACCGTCGTTCAAACTCGCATAACGTAAAGTAAGTATATATATATATATATATATATTTATATTACAGTCAATTTGTGAAACCACTCATTTCAAGTAATGCCCAAGATCTTCAGGCATTTGGGGTAATTCGATTAAACGATTAACGACTTCGTGGAGATTAGGTTAGGTTAAGTTAGGGTGGTTAGGTTAGATTAGGTTGGTTAGGTTAGATTCGGTTGGTTAGGTTAGGTTAGATTGGTTAGTGATGCCTATTACCTATGTTTAAGGGTCACAGATATTACGCGAAATGACTGAAGTTTTTAGGCATTACACGAAATGACTGGTTTGACAAATTGACTGTAACATATATGTCGCGCGTGTACGGATCACTTCCCGCTCGTGACATTTATAAAGAATGTACTTTGGACGATCTAACTAAGGTGGTCCTTTTGGTTAAGTTCGGCCTTAGCCGTAGAGCATCCGAGTAACAAGAATTGAAAATGGTTTTTTCTACCAAAGTTTTCGAAAGAGTGAATAGAAACATTTCAGTTCTCAAAATGGGAGTCTTCTTTCAATCAAATTATTTTATCGCACAAAGTTTATACGGAAAAAGGCAGTGAAGGAGGGAGGTGAATTTACAGCCTCTTACGATTACCGCTGATGGTCAGAAATTTTATGGGGTCTTTATCAAATGAAAGCAAAGGCAGGAATTTACATGAGGTAGAGGTTCGACCTCTTGCAACAACAGCTCAGGCAGGAATGACATAATTTTACGAGTATAACAAAATAAAATAAATTAGCTCAATTTTGGGGGAATGCAGTTTTGAAGGGTGTCTCCCTTTTGCTGGAGACCCAACAAATCTTGATTCTAAGCACAATTTAAGCATACAATGAAATTTTGAAAGATTAAAAAATGTAAAAAAATAACTAACAAAAGATACTAATTTTGCACAGTATACATTTTTGGATGGCAACACAATGTCGGGGTTGTACGTCGAGTACATTCCACGCACATCGTTAAGTACATTGCAAATCTGATGCACTATAATTACCATTGCAATTATCAACCAATTCACATTCAGTTATTACAGTTAATCACAGTTAATTATAATTTTATAGTGTTTTATATTTAAGACAATTATGGTGACCATTATTCTAGGATTTAATTTGGTAGGCAGGGACGTATTGGGAAAGCTGGATTATGAGTATAACACATAAAGAACATGGGCACATACATATACCCGTAACATAATACACATAATAATGTTTTGAATTACGAGCAAGCAAGAGAGAAGGTTTCGGACTCAGAAGCTCGCTTTTGGCGACGTCATCGGAATTCGAACAGTGTCAACACCAACGTGTATCTTGCGAGAGGGTAAATAATTAAAAGAAAAAGTAAAGTTTTAAATAAGTGACTGCATACACACGGACGTACTTACATATAAAGGCAACTGTGTACACAAGGACTGATAGATCAATAAACAATAGATAGATAATTGTCATGGATACTATAAGGGACGGTACGCAAGACACCATAGATAAATAATGATTTATATATCATAAACTAGGGGGGGGGGGAGTTATCATACATTGAATACTAAAGGGGGTCAGTTTCAAGATTCAGTATTCAAGGGATGATAAATGTAAGAATAATTAATTTATTTTATGAAGTCACAGTCCAACGCATTATACAGTGTCCAACACATTATACGTTAATTCATACTTAATACGTTACATGTATATAATTCGGATGTATAAGTCATTACAGGGAGAAATAAGGAAAATAAATTGGAGGGACACGGGAACAAACGGTTTCCAGCCATGGTACAAAATGAGTGAAACTATTAATTAAATATATATACACTTATATACAGTAAATATTAATAAATATTAATGAATTGGGTGCATTTGGGGGATGAATTAAGCAAATGGGTAAAGCAGTAAAAACAAGATTTCAAATCATGCCACATTCAATGCTTATGCATAATCTGATAAAAATTTAGGGATGAGGGTTAGATGCGAGATAACAATAATTAATTATAATCACTTCCATAACAGATGGGAAATGGGGATATAGAGAATATTCTGATGGAAATGGAAAACGATCTAAACCGTCGATTGTCTTGTTTGAACTTTAAAGGAATGAAATTAAGGGACATTCGCTTCTCAGAGCGAACTTCTAATGGCACAAACATGGGTATCGCCAACCATAGAAATGGTAGGTCGTATGGTTGTGACATATATATATATATATACAGTACCTGGGTTTGCTTCCGCCGAAATTATTTATTTACGCCTACGGCCTAACGTGGAATCCGAACTACGACCCACCACAGGTGATTAGAAATTACAGTCTTCGCCCGGAATCGATCTCACGGCCTCCCGATCAACAACTCAGCGTCTTAACCTCTAAGCTACCCAGAGTACATATTTAGCTACCAATCTTTTTTTTTATATGAAAAGATAAATAGCTGGGAGAGCTGAGCGTCGCCTCCATCGAACCCGGGACCCGTGGATTTATAGTCAGCAATGCTAACCACTACACTATATATATATATATATATATATATATATATATGATGCAAAACCACAAAGAAAAAGAAAAAATTATTCCAAGGCCTTTCGTGTATTCAACAATACACCTCGTCAGGGAATGTATTGTTGAATACACGAAAGGCGTTAGAATAATTTTTTCTTTTTCCTTGTCGGTTTGCATCATTCATTTATTTCATGTTTTTAAATGTGAACTTCATCCCAAATATATGTATATAGTGTGACTCAAAAGTCCTGCCTCAAAAATAATTATACAATAATATATATATACAGGGTGCTTCAAAAAAATTTACCACTTATATGGCGCTAATATTCCGAGGGAAATGTGTGTCACAGCAGTTAACGAGGCATTTCGACGATTCAGAATTTGTGTTGATACTCATGGCGAGCATGTTGAAGTCTATGGATAAATATATAAACAATAAATACACAGTACTGAAATATATTTTTTAAACACCCCCATACTAAGTGGTAACATTTTTTGAAGCACCATAACCTTTGGTTAGCTTCCGCCCGAATTGTTCATTCTGACGAAGGTCAAGCTTTTCACTCCACCTTAGACCTACAGTTTAACGTGGAATCCGAACCACTCCCCACCAGCAGCAGCCCAACGTCTTAACCACTAGGTCACCCAGGGTACCCATTTATCTACCAACCACTTTCTTTATCGTGTGGAAGGATGAACAGCTGGGTTTTGCTGCGCGCCAGCTGCCGTTACGGGGTCTCGAACCCGGGGCTGATGGATTAGTAGTCAGCGACGCTAACCACTACACCACCAAGGCGCATATTACAGTGTGTGTGTATATATATATATATATATATATATATCAGTCAGTGTGTGGAACCAGTCATTTCGAGTAATTCCAGTAATCCTTAATCACAGGCATTAAGCATTACTAACCTAACCTAACCTAACCGTCACGAAGTGATTATGGGTCACAGGCATTACGCAAAATGACTGGTTTCATACATTGACTATATATAACGAGTGTGTATATATATATATATATATATATATATATATATATATATATATATATATATATATATATATATATATATGGGATAATTTCACGATTAAACACGTTAAATGAATAAATGATGCACACTCACAAGAAAAAATGAAAGCAATTCCAAGCTTTTCGTGTGTGTATATATATATATATATATATATATATATATATATATACTGCGCAGCATAAACAAAATAGTCAGGCAGGATTCGTAAAAAATTAACAATTACTAATAAAAGACAAAGATTATTTTAACAAGCTGCGATCCATTTTACATGTTCCCAAACTGTCATTAAATTATTTATAAAATAGATGAATACAATTCCAGCATGTTCCTTTCAGTTATGGCTTTATTTTTAACAAGAATTTTGGAACTCCTTCAATTCATACTAAGATAATATCTGTACATATGGTCAAACAATGCATTAGAATTATTTGCCGTCCAACACGCATATTTATGTTGTTTTATTCTGAGGTTTAAAGTTTTCCCACTTTGATCGAGTAGACAAAGCCAGCTGCATTATCTGGACTGTTCCTTATTAGGCGAGATTTAACAGTATTAATGGGTTTTTCAGGATAATTTTTTCAGTTTCGCCAAATGGTGTATCGTTCAACATACGGTATCGTCTGCCAAACAGGGATTGGGGATGAGTTTTTCACTACAATACTATAAATTGAACTGATTTTTTAATAGAATGTCCTTGAGCAGGCTTAGAATTGTTGAATACACGAAAGGCCTTAAAATCGTTTTTCATTTTTACTTGTATGCTCACATATGTATGCTCACATGTATGTGAGTATGGTATAATATTATATGAAATAAGACACATGGGACTAACGGGCAAAGTGGAAATCGGATCCATAACTTTCTCAGAGAAAGTCAACAAGTTGTAAAAATCCAAGGTATCTCATCCTCAGAATCGGAATTACCGAGCTCAGTAATCATTACTATAAGGGACAGTATTAGCCGACTCCTATTCATTATCATGCTGACAGATATAGACAATGAAGTGACTGATAACAGTATAGTAACATCCTTTGTTGATGATACAAAAATCAGTAGAAAAGTTAGAAATTCGAAAGAGGTGGAAGTCCACCAGACGAACACAAACATAATTACAGATGGTCAAAAGACAATAACATGAAATTTAGCACCGAAATTTTTTAGCTTTTGAGATGTGGAAGAAATATTATGTCCAAGACAGCGAAGAAATTCAGAGAAGCAAGAAAGCAATAGATTTAGAGTTATAAGACCGATGATGCTAAATTTGAGATACAAAATAAGGTAGTGATAAACAAAAAGAAAAGAATTACGGGACAGTAACTGAAAACCTTTGAAAGAAGGGACAAGAAAGTGATGATTCCCCTGCTGAAAACACTGATCGTACCAAAACTTGAATACTGCTCAGTCTTGTCCTTCCCCAGCTTTGGAACAGGATCTAGGGTTTAAACCCTAGATCCTGTCCCAAAGTTGGATCCTATCTATTTGGCAGATAGCTGTGAGGGAAACTATATTTTGGGGCCTCTTTGCGAGTGACCCGTTGCCCACGTCGGGCTAACATCATGAAAAGGAAAAATACTATAGTGTTTGTCATTTACCATTACTTATTCGGACTATAGTGGATTTAATTTTCCCAGAAGAATTCCTGTTCTATGCACGGTCTGTGTGTAATATATATATATATATATATATATATATATATATATGTGTGTGTGTGTGTGTGTGTGTGTGTGTGTGTGTGTGTGTGTTTGTGTGTTAATAGAGCGCTGCGTAACATGAACCAGCAAAGCTGATGGGGCGAGGTTAACAGTAGCCTAAATTGTTCCTTGATTTCATGTTTTGCCCGCAGAAAAGCGAACTTTGAGATTCTTCTTATCCTGAAGGTGTGTCGTGTCAAACACTCTTGATAAAAATTCCTCCTAATTGTTCCCTCGCTCTATTAACCAAACAGCTAAGGCTTCAGGCCAGGCTTCGATTACCGCTTTCGATAAATAATTAAAATACTTCTGATGTACTTTTCCGGTGCAAATAAGTTAAAAAGAAACTGGGTATATAATTGGTATAGTTAAAAATAGGGTATAAAGGATTGTGGTTCTCTCATACATATTTTTTTCGTTTCTTTATAAATTCTAACTAACTTTTTAGCCTTTGGGAGTTTTTCTTAATCACAATGATACAATCATTGAATGCTCACAGCTGAACAAAAACTTTCAAATGTTTAATCTTAGAAGGGGAATTCCCCTTTAAGGAAATTTATTGAAACTAGAATAGTGAACATTGAGAAAGACTGAAGTTCACCGGAAGTAAATTGAACCACCATGAGACTTACCGGAAGTAGATTGAACAACAGTGAAACACCAGAAATAGATTGAACAATCTTAAAACTTACCGGAAATAGGTTGAACAGTCTTGAAACTCACCGGAAATAGGTTGAACAGTCTTGAAACTCACCGGAAATAGAATGAACAGTCTTGAAACTCACAGGAAATAGATTGAACAGTCTTGATACTCACCGGAAATAGATTGAACAGTCTTGATACTCTTCGGAAATAGATTTAACAGTCTTAAAACTCACCGGAATAGATTGAACTATCTTGAAACACACCAGAAGTAGAGTGAACCACTTAAATCAAATTACATTATACTTATGAAGCTAAAACTCAAAGTTGATTACAAGTTACAAGTTATAACTTACAAATTACACGTTGCAGATTACATAAAAATTTACGCTAAAAATTACAAGTTAAAAATTAAGTCGCATTAAAAATCACATTTTATGTAATCAGGTTAAAAAACTAAGCCGGAACTTTATAAATTTTTAACAAACTATAAATAACTAAATTATAGTCAAAATATAGTTAATTTTTCTATCCTTCTTTCCGTAAATTTCATTTAAAAATGGCGAATAAAATTTTCTTAAAAAAAGTAATTTTAATTAAATAAATTTGAATTAAAATTCTATTTTATTAAATTTTTCCGAACTTAAAAATATTAAATAAAAATATTATTATTAAATAAAAATAGTATTAAATATTAAATATAGAACCACAGCAACATTAAAAAAAAATTTAAAAATTAATATTAAAATATTATAAATAATAAATGCTAAAAATTTACTAAATGCTACGATTTAATTCATAAAATCTAAATCTTTAAATCTTCGATAAACTTTGAATTTTAATGATTTTTAAAAATTATGATATATTTTTAAATAAAAATCATATATACACATTTTTTTTAAATAGAATTTTAAAAAAAACACCATTGAAAGATAAAGAAATAAATTCAAGATATTTTTTAACATGTAAATGATAAGATTGAATTCGAGCAAAGATTTTTTAAAAATTTTAACGAAAAATTAACGTTTTTATATTTGAAAAAGTTAAATTTTGTGAATGAATAGCCCATATACGTCTTTTAAATTTAATATATATATGTACAAAAAACCTTAAAAGTTATCATTATTTTTAATAAAATCATTAAATTTATATGCCAAAAAAAAGTAAAAATTAAGAAAATCCTTAAAATCCTTATTTATTTATACTCGTGTGTGTGTATATATATATATATATATATATGTATATATATATTATATATATTATATATATATATATTATATATATATAATATATATATATATATATATATATATATATATATATATATTATATATATACAAGGTGGTGCAAAAGTCGCGTATCATAGGAATTTTCAGTGTTGACTGTAATATTTTTTTTTTTCTTTTAGGTAGGGGATGGCTGCGAAATTAACAATAGACGAGAGGGTGAGTTTGGTTTTAATGCATGGAATACCATTTACTACAAATCGCTGAATCGGTACAGAATCTAAATTCTGTACCGATTCATCGATTTGTAGTACCTGACATTTCATACATTAAAACCAAGCTCACCCTCTCTTCTATTGTTAATTTCGCATACACACATTATTAATTTCATACACACATACACACATATACATACTGTGTGTGTGTGTGTATATACACGTGTGTGTGTGTGTGTGTGTGTGTGTGTGTGGTGTGTGTCTGTGTGTGAGGCAGGATGCTGCAGTGGGGTAGGCTCCAGGCCAATCCTAAACATTAGTTCGAGGAAAACAAAAGTCAAACGTAAGTGCGTGTATATATAAGTGATGTATGCATGTATGTATGTGTATATCTGTATGCACGTATGTAAAAGAGAACACTCTCATTGATGAAACAGAAATGAAAACCATTTAAAAGTATACGTAACCTTTTACTCCTTTAGTTGAAAAACGAACTTTGACTTACTTTGGTTTTATTTGTTTTTTATATGTTAATAACTGTAAAACCCCAAAACAAAGAACTAGTATGTGCTTTTTCAGAGATTACAATTTATATTTTACAGTTTTTATAGTTTTATTTTTTCCTTTATAAGGTTTGATACCTATTATATATATATATATAATATATATATATATATAATATATATATATATATATATATATTATATTATATTTTTTTTTTTTTTTTTTTTCACGTATGCATGAGATACATGGTGGCCACGTTGCAGTATCCTTTCTCGTTTAATTAGTTAAGTGACATTGGATCTACTGTTCAGATGACCGTCCTCTAAGATCAAGTAATGTGGTGACTCGTAAACAGTTGGTTCCCACGTAAAGTTGTAAGTCCCCCCCGTCACATACCTTTTGCCATTATGAAGGAGGTTAAAAAACCTTAAACGTTATTATTTACGATGTTTATTTTTAAAGTTTTTTAATTTACAAATAGGTAAAATGTTCGTAACATTCAAAAAGTATCTGCGAAGTCTCTCTGTATCTCCAAATTCGTAAAACTTTCATTTTCACCAACACTGTGTGTTGTTATTTGAGGGAGTTGTATGTTGTGTAACCTATACTTCGCATCCTTTTGGATAAGGTTATATGGAGGAGGGGACCTACAGCTTTACGTGGGAACCGAATGACGGATCGCTACGTTATCTGGTAGCTACGTAAGCGTAAGCGGTGTTACGATATTGGCCAAGACATACTCTTTTTCACCAACTGAAGTGAGGTTTTGTTCCATTTCACTTAAATTACCAAAGGTTGTGCAGTAGATTATTTTGTAAAATATTCCACTTAACTAAAGGGTAAAACATACCCGTATTCGTGCATATTCTTCATTTACTCAAAACGAGATCTACGTCATGACCAATATTGTAACACGTATTCCCGTCGATCTGCGAAGTTAAGCGACATAGGGTCTTGGTAGTAGTAGCTGGATGGGAAACCGTCCTCTTCTTCCATATTATATAGCGACCCGTGGTTCAGATCCTACGTAAAGCTGGAGGTCCCCTCCGTTATGTGACCTTAAACATTAAAAGGAAGTTAAACAAACCGAAATATTAGTATTATAAAATAAAAAACATATTTATTTCGAAGCCTTTCTTTTCCATAAAGGCTTTTTCAGCGAACCTAATTTCATCTTAAGTTAAACATTTTAACTAGTGAGCTACAGGGTGTTCAAAAAGAAACATAACCCATTGGAGAATGCATATATCATTCCAACCTAACCCTTTTCTGTTTCTTTCGGGTTGCGTTTCTTTTTGAACACCCTGTAGTTAAAATAGTTATATAATAATAATAATAATGATGATTAGGGTTATTTAACCACCATTGTAATGGCAAAGGTCATGTGACGGAGAGGTTCTGTACAATAGTTTTACGTGGAATCCGAACCATGGGTCGTTACATCATCTGAACGCGAAGGGCGATCACCCATCCAACTACTGAATGAACCAAACGTCGCTTAATCTTGCTGATATAGCGGAGAGTGGTGTTACGACGTGGCCACGAAGTAGCCCCAAAATATTTACAATAAGTTTTGTTAAACTCGGATTAAAAGACTATAATCCAATTGACCACTTATATTGAATAATGAAAGTAATTTTCCAGAGTTTTATGATAGTTAACTATGCAAAAGTGATCAATAAGTTGATCGAGAGAAACCAGTTGATCAAGCTTTATGATGAAACGTTTCGGGATTATCAGTTGGTCAGGAATTTGAAACGATCAAGCAGAAACCAAAGTGTAACATATGGTATACGAAATTACATGAAAATCATGAAGTGGAACCAACTATACACACACACACACACACACACACACACACACACACACACACACACACACACACACACACACATACACACTCTTTGCTTTAATTTTTATTTTCATACCTCTATATTCAGATTCTTTACAAACTGTATGTATAATATACTCTGTATTGTGTGAATGCATATATGCTCTCTCTCTCTCTCTCTCTCTCTCTCTCTCTCTCTCTCTCTCTTTCTCTCTCTCTCTCTCTCTCTCTCTCCTCTCTCTCTCTCTCTCTCCTCTCTCTCTCTCTCTCTCTCTCTCTCTCTCTCTGTATATATATATATATATATATATATATATATATATAATTCGTAAAATACCTGACTAATTATAAACACACATTCACTATACACAATTACCAGAGGAAATCATTGTTGCATTAGAGTACAGGATAAATCTTTTGTACTTCCCTTCCATTACAGGATTCCTTTTATTCAAAGACATTGTCAATTTACGCAGAAGAACACTGTACACTTCAGTAAGATTCCATTTAGTACAGCAACTAACAGTGACAATGAAAGCTGGTTAATTGGTAATTCGATCAATTAAAAGTTTATTTACTGGTGCCACTTTCAACCAACCTTTAAAGTAAATGACAGTTCGAAGAATCACTTTAAACTCTATGAGTTAACTATCGTTAGCCATTACCAGCTTTTTTAACTAGTCAGTAAACCGTGCTATATAATCATTCTTTCATCAAGGTTTTCTCAATATGTTGGTTGAAAACGGTACGGCTGTTTAACCAGTTTTATATGGTATTCACTCAGTCGCTTTAATGAGGTTAGCTTCTCCACAGGGACATTTAAATTTAAGAACTTGACGAATTCGGAGAAAGGTGGATTTCATAAGAATCACTAAAAGCGTAGAATATTAATGAGAAAGTCGAAAATGGGGGACAGAAGAGAGAAAGCGAATGTAAGAAATAGGAACGCAAGAAGAGACAAAAGATGCCCGGGGTCAACCAGGTTACGCCGAGTGAGAGCAAGTTCTCTTTTTGTAGGTTTAGGGCCCCGAAACCCGGGACCTACTAACCCTACAAGGAGGCCAACAAGCTCCCTAAAAATATGTCAAATAGGTGCCAGCGACGAAACGCCAACACCTCCCGCAGGAGGAGGAAAAGAAACTCATTCACTCACTCACTCCTACGAGGCCAAATGTCAACAAAAAGGCAGGAGAAACCTGGGAGGGATAACAAAAAACAAAGCACCGATCCCCCTTCATTAGCCCATTCTCATGCTCGACTAATAAGTGGAACGTGTCCAATTTTAAAGATATTTCAGAATTTTGAAAACAAAATGTAAATTACTGTACCAAACATAATACAGTAACTGTCGAAGTACATTACAGTTGCACGTTAAAATGTTATTTGGTTACGCTTGTATTATACATATATTTTTTTATAACAGAAGAATAATTATACCTTTTTCCATTTACGTATAATAGAAATGCTGTACGCAAAATAATTATTTTTTATATAATTAAGCAGTTAATTTTTATAATTTTAAATAATCCGTGACATATTTTTAATTATAAATTACTATTTTTTTTTACTTTTATACTTTCAAACTGGATCGGGATAACAAAGTATATACACAGATAATGGTACTCTACTAAAAACTGTCCTCAGATCCAAGCGGACTGTAAAGGACTAAACGTACTTTGAGAAATATAAAGTACTTTAAGAGTACATATGAGTAAGTCGATAGTAGATAGGAAACAGTTATCGTCTTGACAAGTGATGTATTCTGGAACGAGAAAAAAATACAAAGCCTACACTTCTAGGGATTAAAAAAAAACTCACTGTACTCTCAATGTACCTTCAGGCTACAGAGTGTACTTTCACTGTACCTTTGGTGTATCAAATGTACTCTTTACTTACTTTATACCCACACTACGTCTAGTCCTTTTTTTACACGCGGATCTAAGATACACTTAGACATGTAACTGTATGCCTCCTCCTTTAAGGAGAGCACGCAGTACCAGACTTTCGATACGCTCATTCCTTTTCTGTCCAACTGTCTAACGCAAGGGTTAATCGGTATTTTCAATCTTTCATTTACTCATCCAGTCAACGCTGGAACAATCTTCCTCAATCCATCTTTTCCCCTGTCTATGAACTCCAATCTTTCAAACGCAGAGTCTCCAGGCATCTCGTAAGCCCTGGACCTTGATTTTGGCTCTCTTCTTCTTCTATTGGGGGTGGGTGGGATTTTGCGGGTATTCGCCCTTGAACACCTCCATCCTGCATAAAATATATACATATATAACTGGTTCAAATACCATAACCAGGTTGTAATTTGTTGAAATTTTGGCCTTATTTTAACATCTTTGATTTTCAGTGTAAAGAACTCTTCATGTATACATACAAGACAAGTTACAATACCATGGATGCGCATCATAGAGGAACCTCCAAACTTCCCTGCAGGTTATCTGTAATAAAATAGATGATTAAGATCTGCATTTTGTTCTTTATACCCTTTTAATCCTCTGCCTGGTAAGCATTACATGAGCGTCCTCAAAGAGTGGGTGGCAAGAGGGGGCACTTGCCCACTTGCCCCACCCCTCTCTTGGAATTTCAAAAAGGAATTTGAAAACTCACAAAGATCATGGTATGGTATGACATTTCAATATGTATTCATATTAAATATTATATTATTCATATAACATGGTATGGCACTGAATTAATATTAAAATTTAATATTATTAAAATGTGAATGGTTTAATGAAAAAAATTAAAAAATTATCTGTCTAACTGTGTCATTACAACAGAGTAAATATTACCATCGTTTCTGGTCTCATTCACTTCATTTCCGTATGTTAATAAAATTCAAAATGTCACACAATAGCGTTTGCAGGTATCTGATTTTCAAAATTTTCTGGGAGGAAAAATCCCCCTTCGAAAAACGACGCTCCTTCGCAGGTTGTAATCTTACCGTCCTTCTCATCCTGGAAAAAGTCCCGCGGACGCCCATGTTTGTCTATAAATCCTTTGTGAAACGTTCGCTAATATATGATATGCATATATACTCGTAATGTCTCAACATTTCTGCGCGAAGTACACTCTAAATATTATCCGCTGTATCTACCTGAAAGCGGAGAGTAAACAAAGGAATAAATCTGATCTGCAAAAAACAGAGTATTTAAAAAGTAGTCCACACTGACAGTAGGTAAAAAAAGGTAAAGCAAGAATACTGTAGGTCAGGGGTCCCCAACCTTTTTAGGTCGAGTACCACCATGTTTTTGCAAGTCCCACAGTTACAAAGGTTGTGGGTTATTAATTTACGACTAATACCACTTTGCAAGTACGTTATCATTAAAGTATATAATTATCAATTAACAACTGCATATTAAAAGCCTCTTCCGTACCATGCACCTAAAAGATCTCCGCGTACCGCAAGGTGGGAATCGCTGCTGTACATGAAATGGTTCTCTTCTTGACAAACGGGTCCTCGGAAACTAAATGCAAAATACAAAAGTAGACTTCCAAAGTTTTAAGAAAACCTTTTTACTTTACTCTTAATGTACCTCCTTCGACCTCCGAATGTACTCTTTCAATACTTTATATTCAAAGTACACTTAGTACGTTTTGCCAAGTACCTAAGTACTTTTTACT
>JAJOZX010007086.1:207500-212500 GCA_023014485.1 Bathynomus jamesi
CAAAAGTGATGCAGAACTTACAAGCGAGAACACTGGAATGCTTGGCAACTAATGGAGCACATTTGAAAGGAGTCATTTTTAAAAATAAATATTTCATAATGAACTTGTAACTCTACTCTTTCGAATGATATATAGTTTTTATGAAAGGAATTAAATATTAAGAATATTTGGCTTTTTTTTATGGGTCCCATTTATCTGGATCACCCAGTATGTATATGTATATATATATATATATATATATATATATATATATATATATATATATATATATATATATATATATATATATATATATATATATATATATATATATATATATCAGCTGGATGATAAGTATACCATTAAAATTAGCTTTTCAGTGGCTATCTTCGCTTACAAGGAAACAAAAATGAAAATAATCTCATTTTTAAATGATAATTGCTGGTTGTAAGACAAATTTGTCATCATGAAGAGAGAAGCGGTTAATTTGTTACCTACGTATATTTAGTTTATTATGTGGAGCCTTATAAGGCATCCTACTCAGACACGCCGAATAAGGGAGCAATACAACGTAGCAGTTTTCCTACTGTATATGGATGTGTGTGTATATATATATACAACCTTGTAATGGAAACCCAATTTGGAGTTGCTACACGCGGCATTTACTGTATATAAAAATAGGTGGATATATTATTATTATTATTATTATTATTATTATTATTATTATTATTATTATATTACTATATTATCTGGAGAGTACAGAATATATAATGATTATAATAGTTATAATAGTTTGCCAAGTAGTTTTAGTTTAGAAACTAAATTTAGCCAGGCACATCTTGCATAAACATGCGTTTGAAATCAAATCAGAATATTTAAAGTTGGTGCGTGTCCAGTGATGTATTCACTTAAAGCATATAATAAACAGATGATGTTGTATAGCTTGTAAATTGAGTTTAAAAAGAGTCATACTGTAGCAGTATAGAACATTGTATTTCTTATATAGAGTTATGAACGTTTGAATTGCCTGTACCCCTCCCCCCTTTTACCCTATTTGGCGTTTGATTATACTGTGTTCCTTTTTAATAACATCTCGAATTATAATACACTGTACACTGTACAGTTGCGTAGGAAAGTTTGTCGGCGCCCTTATACGGCTATGTATGATATGTAGGTATATGTCGAAAACTTGCTGGTGAAGTTTTGGTTACTGATTGGTGGGAGATTTAAAGTCTATCATTGGATGAAAATAATACCCTTTTTTACTAAATTCAATGCATTTATTTTAAAGTATTATACGCAAATTAATAAATATATAAATGGTAGTCCTATTTTTTATAATTATTTTACGGAGTACAAAGAACTTTCCTTCGTGACTGTACTTTTATTCCTATATTATGGTCGTTATACGTTTCAAATGAAAAGCATAATTCATGCACCTTCATCAGTGGTTTAGTTATACGTTTTAATTGAAACGTATAACTCTACATACTCATAACCAAATTCATGATAAAGGTTTATCGAATTTTACATTTTAAATGCAACTAAGATGGGACGCAGAATGTATATAATCTAACGTCCAGTAGGGTTTACAGCGGGGATTCCCAAACTTATTTTCTTCTATATCACTTATACAGCAAAAAGGCAAATTTATCATACCACTACTCAAATTTTTTTCAGGGCAGACCTATACTTAACTATTATTTTTACTTCTCCAATTGCGACACACTCTAAATTTATCTTGGTTTTAATTTGGTTTCACTGAGATTTCATTTTTAATAGATTTAGGTAGCATTCAGCAGTAGTTCGCGTACTAGTGGTACCACAGTTTGGGAATAGCTGGTTTAGTGTATATTGTTTCATTTTCAGCCTATAATTTAGTTCTTCTACGCGTATGTACTTGTATAACCAAGCACTTAATCGGCTTTTTTTACTGATGACCTGCCTGACGTGAATTTCGAGAAAAACGGTAGTAAGATGACCTTTCATATCTACAGTCAGTAATGTGGCTCTTAATGGCATCGAACGAACTGAAAAAAGAAGCTTATACGTTCACACACAAACGAATTTCTACTGACGAAGGACATATGAAAGAACTAAATTATAAATCAAAGATAAAAGAATACATTGTACTATATTTCTTGAAATCCAACCTATGTAACGTTATCTGCTGGTCATATGCATTAGACCTATCTAGTATATTCAACTTATTACAGGAGTTTTCCACTTTTTAGCAAACTTATCTTCTAAACTTATCCGTTGTTGCTGAAGATAATCTAATCTATACGTGCCAATAATACTCTATTTCTCATTAATGAAATTTACCATATTCACAGGATTCTTAACGAAATAAATATCTAACTGTCCATTTTTCTTCCTTTTTCTCTCTCTCTTTCTCTCTATAGCGAGAGAAAGATAGAGAGAAAAAGGAAGGAAGAAGGAGAGAACGAAAGAACGAAAGAAAGAAAGAAAGAAGAATAGAGAAAAAGAAAAAGAAGAAAAAAAGCAGTAAGAAAGAAATCAAGAAAGAAACAGAAAGAAAGTAAAAATAAAGAAACATAAAAACAAAGAAAAAACAAAGAAAAAAAAGAAAAAGAAAAAAGAGAAAAAACAAAGAAAAATAAAGAAAAAACAAAGAAAAAGATAGAAAAAGAAAGAAAAACAATTCGTATGCACATGGAATTCCCATGAGTGCAATTCGCAATCAAAAAATAAATTTTTTTAAAAATGAAAAATTTTAAACACTTCATGTAATGACATCGGCATCTATTTGTCAATAGCCGAATTGTCTTCAAAGTAATAAACGTGATAAATTAATCCTTAATAAAGCTAAGTCTGATAAATTGCTACAGAGAGAGAATACTGTTTCCATCTCTTTGATTAGCTGAACCGCTCGTCCTTTTCACAATAGCCATTTGTGTTCATCGAACAAGTTAAAATATTAAAGAAAAAGCGAGAATTTTTCTTCATGAAAGTCATAATAACCTTCGCGCAAAGCCCACTAATAAGTTCTATACGACGAAAATATGTAATTAGAATCAAAGTCGAATTTATTGGGAACATAAATAGTATTGACATGATGACAATAATTGCTACTGCTACTACTGCTACTGCTACTACTACTACTACTACTACTACTACTACTAATAATAATAATAATAATAATAAGAAGAAGAAGAAGAAGAAGAAGAAGAAGAAGAATAAGAAGAAGTAGTAATTACTACAACTAATAATAATAATAATAATAAAAGAAGAAGAAGAAGAAGAAGAAGTAGTAGTAGTAGTAGTAGTAGTAGTAGCTAAAAGGATATTCGTGCCTTATAAATAAAACTGAGCGTTGTTAAATTATTTTAATATAATTTTAATATAAAACTGCAAATAAAAATACAGCCACCACATTCATAATGACTAAAAAATTGCCCGTTGTATCTACTTTATTGAACGGAGACTCATAAAAAAGTAAAATATTCAAAAATACACTGATAGTAGGTCAAAAGCTAATCGAGAGTAGATCAAACGCTTCTCTTCTTGACAAGCGGGGTTATCTGAAACTAAAAGTAGTATACAAAAAGTATACTGTCAGGGATTACTTTTTAAAAGACTTTCACTTTACTCTCACTGTACCTTCGGTGTACCGAATGCAAGCTTAAATGTTTTCTATTTGGAGTATATTTGCAACTCTTTGCTAATGTACTCTTTGGGTACTTTATATTTAGCGTACATTTAGTCCTTTTTTATCGAGTGTACTCTTTATATTTACAGTACATTTAGTCGTTTTGTTACTTTCAATTCTAAAGTAGACACGATAGACAGTCTTTTAGAGTATACTGTAAATTGTACTCAGATAGTAACCAGCAAGAAATGGGACATCTAATAAAAATCATAAACGTTCATAAAACGTCTATAAAACGTTTACTAAACGTCCCATTTTTTGCTACATAGTGATGACCACTGACGTAAAAAATGTACGTCCTTTTAACCATCAATAAAAAACATACCTACGTAATTATAATAAACTGATTGTGTAATTATTTGAATATGTACCTTTTACGCAATTTTAAGGTATAGAAAAAGATGTTTCGACTTTGTTCCTGCAATTAGGTTCATCATCGCAGGTCCCACATTAGTATCTAAACTTAGGCAATACACACGTCATTCTCTGATGTTGCTTCACTCAAAATGAAATTTCTAAATTAAGAATATAACTTCTTTTTGAGGATGCATTCTATAGAGGGGAAGTTTTTCCTTCTTTTGGGTATCAAATTTTCTTGTCAGATGATATAATAACTTCTTTTAATGATACATAACTTCTTTAGATAGAAGACATGGTTCTCGAAACGTCTTTTTGAGTGATTTGAGACAATAGAAGCTAATATTCCCGTGTATAGAAGGTTGCGAGAAGTTTTTGTTTACTGTGTTGGTGAACTCACCATTAAACTTATTTTAGTGGAACTGTAAAGTAAAGAACAGTATAATTTAACCTTTTCGTCCGTAAAGGATTAAGGGAACCAGGACTCGCCTGCATGTTATTATTTCATTGGCTATACACGTGGAATGATACATGTTGTTAACTGCATGACTTACTGTAACTTCTGTACGAAGAGCCATGCAGGATCACATGATAGAATGAACCTATAACTTAACGTGGAATATGAACCATGGTTCAGTACATCATCTGAACACAGCTAGAGGATGGTCACCCACCTAACTGCTACCCAGACCCAATCACGCTTAATTTCGGAGATTCTGCGCTAATTGGAAATAAGTTGGATTTAAAAAAAGAGTATAGGATTGTAGAATGTTGATGTATTTCATACACATAGCGTTTGGCAAGTTTCATTTGTGTGCTTTAGTATTTCACTTAAAGTCCTAATTTAGTTTTAATTTAGTTTTTAAGCTTTAACCTTTCTTCTAAACACCTAACGTAACCCGTTAGATGTGACATAACCCGTTAGAAGCAAGGAATAATAGATAACAGTAAAATTACTGAATCAGGATAATTTCGAAAATATTCTGTGAAA
>JAJOZX010007086.1:215000-220000 GCA_023014485.1 Bathynomus jamesi
TATACTCTTTTTATGGTGGAACTGGACTGGAACAGTGAAAAAAAGAAAGAAAACGAGATATTAATCGTGGACTTATTTAATATATATATATATATATATATATATATATATATATATATATATATATATATATATATATATATATCACTGTTAATTTTAAAGTTAAATTCATTTTTAGCAAATGAAGAATTGAGCTGTCATGTTATTTTAATTCCAGTGAAATATTATCAGGAAATCAGAAATTAACTAAAGTTTCTATAAATAAAACAATATACAGTGTACACACACACACACACGCATATATATATATATATATTATATATATATATATATATATATATAATAATTGAAAGAACAGAAAACCAAACACAGATAGAGAAACAAAATTGGAAATGATTCTTCAGTTTTTCAGAAGAGAGAGAGAGAGAATTACAGTCATAAAATTCAACAGTTACTGAGAAATACACGATTTAACTCTTTCTCTGGCCATTATTTCGCAAGACTTTTAGAAGTTGATTTACAGACGAATTTCGATTTTAAAATGAATTTGATTTATGCTTCGATTTATAGTTTCTTATTCATTCTGTACAGAAGTTAAAAGTATTCATACCTTATGAATGGGGGAATGTTTATGCGGGCATTCGCCCTTGGCCCCTCCTTCTTGCGTAAAAACAAAATTTACCTCATGTACGACATTTTGTTCAGAAGATGTTCTTTTAGCGAGTTTTCTGCGCGTTAAATTAGGTTAAATTAGGTTAAATTTGGTTAAATTAGTTTATAGGTTAGGTGAAGTTAGGTTTGGAGTGTGTGGATAAAATTTTCCATTGGTTAACTGTTTATATATTCTTCTGCGAGTTAAGTTCGGTTAGATTAAGTTAGGTTAAATTAGACTAGGTTAAGTTTGCGAAATATTCATTCTTGCCAGAATCATTATTAATGAAAGGTTTGATACTATGAAGTGATAATGATGTAACCATGATAAGATGAAGGATATATATATATATATATATATATATATATAATATATATAGAGAGAGAGAGAGAGAGAGAGAGAGAGAGAGAGAGAGAGAGAGAGAGAGAGAGAGAGAGAGACCCCAAAAGCATCTCCCAACACTATCTATGTAAGAATTTATTTCTGTGAACACTTTTTTTTGGATCACCCTGTACGTAACTGAAAATGTTATGAAGAAGTGACAAGGACTTATATTGTCCTTTGATTTTTTATTAGACACCCGTTACGTGCTCAATACACTCTCAAAAGAGGTGGATTAAACTTAACTAACCTGGGTAGGACAGACAGTTCCTATATTTCGGGCTAATGACATTCCATCAACATGCAAGTTTTTGGAGTTCGATTGTTTGCTTATGTTAACGTAAATTAGGTTAAGTTAGGTCAAGTTAGGTTAGGTTAGAATGCAATAATATTCCCCGTCGACAAAATGTCTACAATAAATCAGTCAGGAGGACCAGAAACTGGCATAGGTCAAACGAATGCGATCTATTGTGCTAACTCCTGGATAATTATTAATCGTGAATCAAACCCCCGACCTCATTACCTCCACTTCGTTTATAGAAAAAAACAGTGTTATCCACTGAGCTATACGGGTACTAACCAAAATGTCTATATAGGCTATAGGTCCAAGTAAATTAAAAAGGGCATCGTACCCACAACTAAATTAAACCGAGTGTCATGTAAAAGTTGAGTAGCAAAATAATTCACTTTAGTTGCAGAATATATACACACACACACACACACACACACACACACACACACATATATATATATATTATATATATATATATATATATATATATAATATATAGTCAGAAAACTAATTTAGTTATCACACAAGTCTATAATAATGGAATTTATATAATAATCTTATCTCCGTTATCTGTTTTTACTGTGATTCTTTCCATGTAACCTGATACCTGATGATATCTGATCCTGTAAATTGCTTCTGATAAAATCGTTTACCGTTTCTTACAGAATCGCATTAATTCGGTAAAACTGTAATAAATTTACTATATAATTGTTTAAAAAAAAAGGGTATGCTCATTGTTACAATAATTGTTATCAGACTTTATACGTCATTATTATAATTATTATTATTATTATTATTATTATTAATATTATTATTATTATATTATTATTATTATTATTATTATTATTATTATTACTCCATGTATAAGAACACCTACAGTATATAGAGTTAAGCTATGAAGACACTCCTTCAGTCCCTGTTTCTATTTTAGTAATAACATGCATATTACTGAGACTGGAAATTTCATCAAGATGGTGAAAATCCTTTCATCAAACATGTGCTCTCAGTTGACGACAATATTTTCATCAGACTTCGATGCTTGATGAAATACTTTCCGTGAAACTGATTCCTTGAAAATAATTTAATCGAAGTGGCTGGCGCCATCTATTGGAGGAAATGTCAATTAAATTCTAGTCTCGGTGTACATTGTCCAATAAGTAATCGCCAATTGTCTTCAGTAAAGAAAATATATTGAGAGATCAAATCGTTACATATTTTATTAATGGAAAATTAATAATTTAACCTAACCTAACAAACTTAACTTTATATAATCAGAGTTAGCACAATAACCTAACTTAATCTAACGCCAAGAAAATGCGTCGATAGACTATCTTCTTAACATGCTGTTCTCTCAACGTGACATTTAATCATTTTTCAGTTAGATTAGGTCAGGTTAGGTTAGGGTCTATTTTCTTCTCTTTTCGTGCGGTCCTTCTACTGTTTCTGGACAACGTTTCAACAGCATGACTTTCACAAATTAAAACTGGTAGAGTACTGTATGCAATAGTTTTTATTATACATAGCTTTAAAAAATAATGTGGGGATACTCGCCTTGCAAGAACCAGGACGTTCAGCAAACTTCATGAGCCCTTATCAAACATCAATAAAACGTTTCTGACTTTTACTAAACGTTCCGTCTCCTGATGAGTATCCTTTATACTGAAAGATAATCGAAAAAAAGCTCATCTCTCCTCCAGCGTCGTCTCTCACCAATACGTGGGAGTGTAGCTACAATTTTTATTAACCAGAAATAAACACCATTGATGCTGTTTTTTTTTTTGGGGTGTGGTGAGACCTCCAATTGTTCAATTATATATATATATATATATACCATTTCCAAATTGTTCTCTATCTTTAACTAATAAAAACATTCACTACAATTATTTGGCCACTATGACGTCATCACTAAATGATTTATTGGGCAATAGATCATTTTTATTTATAAAAAAAAGGAATATATATAATATATATATATTATATATATATATATATATATATACTTATTTTTTTAAATGGGTATTGCAAAACCTGAGTAAGACTTTTTAGCGTTTTAGTCTTAATTAAATTTATCAAAAAAATAATTTCTCGAAAGCAAAATTAGTAAGTTTAAAATGTTAAGGTTAAATTGTACGGTCGTGTCTCATAAATTAAAATTTCGTTAATTTAAAAGTGTTTTTAACTTAAAAAATACAATAGAGTTAATTAAGGTAACATAAAATAACAAAACAGAGCAAAGTTTTAAACTTTTACGTTGAAGAGAAAGATAGGTAGACCTTTCGTTAAAATATATCCTATATAGATAGATAGATAGATAGATAGATAGATAAATAGTGTGTATATCTCCTTATCGACTCGGATTTAAAGAGTATAGCATTATATTTTCACATATACCTAAATAGTTTAATATTAAATATCGTAAAGTTTTCCATAACTAATAACTAGGGCGGTCAAAAGTCAATAAAGTCAAATTGTTTCCTGTGGGGCACTTTTCGCTGAAACGACTGAAAATGCAATAAAAACACCTGTAGGGGGTATATTACCAAAGTTAATAGGTCAACCAAAGTCAACTTTTACCTGTTAGGTCAAAAAATAGCAATGAGGTAAATAAAGTCAATTTTTTGGAATAATAATTAAAATAACTAAAAATTGGCATCTTTTTGGTTAACTGGCAACTTCGCTGCTCGTATTTGTCTTATTCAGTTATGTCCGTTCTGGTTTTGGATGTGGTTGTGTTGTATGTATTGTGGTTACTGGTTACCGTTTTTGATTTGTGATTTTTTCTGATTGTGATTTCAGTGATTTCGATTTCTTTTGATTTCAGATATTTAAAATGCCAAAGTTGCAGTTAGTTCTATTGCTAAAGTGCGCGCTATAATTGCAAAATATCCTAATGAATTCATTTGTTCAGGAAAAAATGAGCTATACTGTCAGATTTGTTGTGTTGTGGTCAAGCATGACAAATCCTTTTTTGTGGATAAACATCGCTCTACCCAAAAGCACCAGCGTGGTATAGACCAAAATGTGGGGAATGAAAAGACGCAAACCCTTTTAAAGTACAAGTCTTCAGATTTTTCGGAAAAACTTGTGACTACATTTCTGTCAGCCAACATACCTCTTCATAAGTTGAGCAACCCTCATGTGAAACAATTGTTCAGTCAAACAATACATTGAAACAAGACTCAAGACAAATGGTATTTGTGAAATAATTAACCTCAGTAGACCTGAAATCTCACCAACAGTTTATGGTCAGCTTTTGCAATGTCAACCAACAACTGCCGCTGTAGAGAGATCTTTCTCCATGCTTAATAAATTATTAAGTAAGGATCGCAATTTTTTGCCAGAAAATGTCGGCAAATACTTCATAATTTACCACAATCGGTCAACTGATGTACAGGGTGTCCCGTAAGTCTGGACCCATAGGGATTTATAATATATTTTTTTATTATGTTATTATTATTTTATTATTATTATTTTTTTATTATTTTTTATTATGATTTTTATTTGTGGGGCCACTTGAAAGCCAAAGTGTACGAGGTCAAACTTCAGAACATTTTCCACCTTAAAGCACGCATTTGGAGGCGTGTCAAGAAATTTCTGCGACTGTGATTCAGAAAGTGCTGTCGCAGTGGAGATTGCGTCTTCAACTATGTGTGCGACACAACGGCGGACACTTTG
>JAJOZX010007086.1:225000-230000 GCA_023014485.1 Bathynomus jamesi
AGTGTGTATATATATATATATATATATATATATATATATATATATATATATATATATATATATATATATATATATATATATATATATATATATATATATATATATCGTAAAGAACGACGCTTGTATAGGAGATATTCCGCGCAAGACGAGAAAGAGAAAACAACAAATATTTTGAGTCTCGAATTGCAAGTGTTGATTATGAATTCTTTGATAAATAGGATTGGCTCATTGAGGAGGCCATGAAATCCCGTGCGTAGGCCGAAGCTTCGAATTAGGAGTTTCAAACCAAATTATTTATTAAAGCCGAATGACCAACGTTAATCAGTTACTCGCAGGTGTGTCTCAATCCGCCCTGAACGAGAGGGGCAACGTCGTATAATAATTAGACCAATTCTAGTCAAGGAAAGTGCATGTATACATATTCTCTCTCTCTCTCTCTCTCTCTCTCTCTCTCTCTCTCTCTCTCTCTCTCTCTCTCTATCTATCTATCTACCTATTTCTCTATCTATCTATTTATCTACTTATCTCTCTATCTATCTGTCTATCTATCTATCTATCTATTTATCTACCTATTTCTCTATTTATCTACTTATCTCTCTATTTATCTGTCTGTCTATCTATCTATCTATCTATCTATTTGCCTATCTATCTATCTAGCTATATATATATATATATATATACATATACCATCTCTCTCTCTCTCTCTCTCTCTCTCTCTCTCTCTCTCTCTCTCTCGCTATCTATTTATCTACCTATTTATCTATCTATCTATTTATCTACTTAGCTATCTATCTATCTGTCTATCTATCTATTTATCTATCTACCTATCTATCTATCTGCCTATCTATCTATCTAGCTATATATACATCTCTCTCTCTCTCTCTCTCTCTTTCTCTCATTATTATTAATTATATATCTATATATGATAATGATGATGATAAGCATTATTGCACGCAGGAAAACATTCCATAAAAGTGCAACTAATTTGCATTAAACTAATAAACAATACGACTAATTATACAATAATTATACAATAATACTAATGATAATATAAAACAATACAAAATTATAAATAATAATTAATGTTTAACATAACAAAATATAAAGTAAAGTTTTTAAATGATATTCTGAGGTTCTGTAATAAACAATGGAATTTAATAACCTAAAGAGAACAGTGCCTTTGACTCAAAGTGGCATTCACCTTAAATGAAAATGGCCTCCAGCTATTTAGATCAAATTCTGGAACTGAAAGACGAGACTGACTCAAGGTTTAAACTAAAGGATTGGTTAAGTGATGAGCGCTTTGTATTAAACCGTACTGAGTTCGCCTTCCTTTTTAAGTAAAACTAGGTACATTATGGGTGGCAAACATCTGGGTAGCCGAACATCTTGGTGTCAGTCTACTGTATGTAGCTTCCTAAACGCTTCATTGTACATTAAAGGGTTAATGTTTTCTGTGTTTTTATTACAGCTAACCCAAAGTTATTGAAAATAATAATAGAAAATAACGTTTGAAATAACTGGAATTTTTTCGGTTGTACGTACAATAGTTGAATTTTTTTATTAGCAAATTTGGTTTGCGACATAAGTTACGGCATTCCATCTTAATAGCATAAGCGTCGTTCAAAATACTTTAATTCATGCTTCTGATTAATAACAATACCATTTAATTTAAGGGGCTACGTCGTAGCCAATGACGTAACACCGCTTCCCATTGATCAGCGAAGTTAAGTGACATTGGGTCTGGGTAGCAGTTGGATGGGAGACCGTCCTCTGCTTCCAGATTATGTAGCGACCCGTGGTTCGGATCCCACGTAAAGCTGTAGGTCCGCTCCATCATATGACCTTAGATGTTGCGAAGGAGGTTAAGCAACCCTAATCATCATTATTATTATTTAATTTAAGTACATATGACCTTTGCTATCTAAATTTTAGTTAGGATAGAAAACACCTTTTTTTAGCCACATCGAACATGATGTAATGTTGTTTCCTGTTTAATTTTCACAGATATTTATTAAACACTAAAGCAATTTAGCTGAAAGGTTTATTAACATTATATCATTAACATAAAGTAAATTATTCATTTTAATTCTACCTATAGAACACTCAACGTTGGCATTTTTATGTGAATTAGATTGGCCATCAATATTCACATTAAATATTAGGGGTAATGGCTAACCCCATTGACGTACTCCACATGAAGATTCTCAAGAATCGTCTTGATTGTAAATGTTTAATTTGAATACCAGTATATTAGAATATTCTTTCTACGAGCTTACTGACCAGTATATTATGATAAACCCTATTATAAGTCTTACTTATACCAAAAACGCAACATATATCACTGATTTGTCTTCAGTGAACATACTTGCAACCTGCTTGAACACATAAATATTTTAATTCTTGAATGATTTCATTTCAAATCAAACTGATTAGTGGATCAAAACCAATAATCGTTGAGCCTCTATATTCAACAAAAAATTTCTCGAACAAGTTAAAGAAACAGTAAACAGGGTGGACTGCACAGAGTAGCATTAAAGTCTGGAAACATAGAACATTTTTCTCACAACTGTAAGTTATTTGCAATAGAGAAAAAAATTATCTTAATATTTCCTATGTTTACAGACTTTATGGCCACCCTGTAGTTATCAAGTAGTACTGTATTTATTCCTAACTAAATAACTGCATGACATACACGTTCATGAGTTTAGTGGATAACAGTTAATTTGTAAAGATAAAGAGGATTCATGAACATAATTTAAATATTCACCTGCCAAACCATCTCTGCACCATGCCAGTATACCCGTTTTAAGCCCTTTAATAAAAGGTTTAATTTCTAGAACTGAAGTTTGAATAAGATTAATGACTCTTTGGTGATGAAGTGCCAAGGAAAGATTCGAGATTTTTCTCTGCTTAAATTCTTTAAAACAAAATATATTAAAACAATGATCGAACTACGTCGTAGCTAATGCCTTAATAACGTCGTTTCCCGTCGATCAGCGAAGTTAAGCGACAGTGGGTCTGGGTATTAAATAATTAGAAAGGAGATCGTTATCTGCATCCAGATTATGCAGCGACCCGTAGTCTGGATCACACGTCGTATGATCTGTCGTATGATCTTAGATGTTTCGAAGGGGGTTAAGCAACACCATCAAACAAATTAAAAAAAACAATGATCTTTCTCCAGACTTGGCCATATTTTGAGTTCCTGAGATACCATCGATTGAAGAGGAGACGTATTATTTGTTTTATTCGGAGCTATTGAAGAATAGGGACCCCAGCCTTCTTTAGTTAGGCTTATAAGGCTAACTAACGAAAATATCACGACCAAACCTAACCAATCGTTAGGTTAACTGTACGCCCTTGACGATTGGTTAGGTTAGGTCATGATATTTTCGTTAGTTAGACTTATAAAGCTAACTAAAGAAGGCTGGGGTCCCTATTCTTCAATAGCTCCTTTTATTCTTTTCATACTTTCAGAAGATTTTGTTACCATTACTCAAGTTAGCCTCATATGTTTTAAGGGCTCTTATATCCTCCTTCTCTTGTTTGCACCATTTTCTAGCAGACTTGTACAAAACTCGTTTACTACTCATGGTCATGTTCTCTGACCTATTTTTGGCTTACCACGAATATATATATATATATATATATATATACATTAAATATTTTCTGGATATATAAATATGATAACTAGTTAATAAACTACATATATATATATAAACCTTAGTGTTGCTTCCACCCGAATTGTTCATTCTGACAAAGGTCAAGTTTGTTGCCCCACCGTAGACACAGCTCAACATGGAATCCGAGCCACGACCACCACGGTGGGTCAGAAATTACAAAATCCTGGCCCGGACGCAATCTCAAGACCTCACGATCAGCAGCTTAGCGTCTTAATCACTAGGCTACCCAGGGTACCCATTTATCTACCAACCAGTTTTTGTATGGAAGGATGAACAGCTGGTGGGCTTCGCGCTGCCTGCCGTCGCGAAAAACCGAACCCGGGGTCGGTAGATTCGTAGTCAGCGATGCTAACCACTATATATATATATATATATATATATATATATATAATATATATATATATATATATATATATATATACAGTATATTATGAGTACGAAGGGCGAACCAGCATTGAAAATAACTTCATTTTGAGCGTACGAGTGGGAGAAGGGTATTTGGCTATACCAAGTTGTCTGTGAAGGGGGAAGGATTAAACTATTCATTGGTGGACCACTCGCAAAATCGCCAATGTGGCGAGTTTGCCCATCGTACCCGCGACGCCTCATATATATATATATATATATGTGTGTGTGTGTGTGTGTGTGTATCATATATATATATATGTATATATATATATATATATATATTATATATATATATATATAACCTATAAAAGCTCACAATGTCGTACAGTATAAAGTTTATCGAGACAAGTTTCTGCCTTGCCCAAACTCTTGCCGATTTTGTGAATAATGATTTCTCTTCAACTTCGAACATCCTTTTCTACATCCTCATCAGGTATCTCTTCTCTAAGAAATTATCACTGCAACAATTTAATTTTTATTAGCATCTTGACTTTGACGAGCTTTGTAGTGAACTTAGTTCGATTTTATAGTGCATCTACATTTTGTAAATAGATATCACTATATTGTACATTTAAAAAAAAAAAAAAATTCTTATATATATATATATATATATATATATAGATATATATATATAATATATATAATATATATTATATATATATATATGAAAACCCAGAAGGAAAAAGAAAAAATAATCCCACTTCCTTTCGTGTATTTAGCAGTACACCTCGTTAGGGAATACACGAAAGTCCTTGGAATATTTTTTCTTTTTCCTTGTCGGTTTGCATCATTCATTCATTTCACGCGTTTAAGTGTGAAATTCATAATATATATATGTATATATATATATATTTATATATATATAATATGGAGAGAGAGAGAGAGAGAGAGAGAGAGAGAGAGAGA
>JAJOZX010007086.1:235000-236029 GCA_023014485.1 Bathynomus jamesi
TTTTGTCAAAAGACACAAAACTATTTAATAGTTTACTACGATAATAATATTTATTAAGGAGAACCAGAAACTGGTACAACGATCAGGCCCATTGCGTTAACTCCTACGTGGATTATTATAACCCAGCACTATCGGGAATCAAACTCCCGACTTCAGTGTCTTCGATTCGTTTATTACGTGTAAACGGTGTTACCCATTCAGCTACGGGCGCTGGCTTCTGGCATGGGGAGATTGGTACAAATCTTTAGGAAAAGAAAATTTTGCGTGACTTAAGTGAGGATTACGTCGTGGTCAGTGTCGTAAAACCGTTTCCCATCGATCAGCGAAATTAAGCGACGTCGGGTCTGGAGAGTAATTTGGAGACCGTCATGACCCGTGGTTTGGATCCTACGTAAAGCTGTCGGTCCCCACCGTCATATGACCTTAAATGTTGCGAAGGAGGTTAAACAACCCTGTCATTACATTTAGTGATGTGAGTCGTTTTTTATTGTGTCGTTTTTTGTTGTTTTTTTTGTCGTTTTTTTTGTTTAAAACGAGGATAGTCTGTTTTTTTTTGTTTTTTTTTGTTTTTTATTGTTTTAAACTTATTCCATATTTTTCTTCCTTTAATCTAATAAGTATATTAGTATTACCTATAATTTACTATACTACCATGTTTATACAGTTATACCTAGTATATATAGTCATCTTTTAGAAAACTGAATCACGCAAAAGTATATAATAGAAAGGAAAAACAAACCCTCATTTTTTATATGTATATATATTTTTTAACTAGAACATAAAACATTCTTCCTTGTTTCAAACAATATACATAATTGTGATTGGCAAGAGTACCAGTATATACAGTATATTCCAGATAGAAAAAAATATTCACCTTTTTTTGAACCTTTTTGTTAACCTAATGTTGTTTAACCTTCTTTCCATGGAAGAATCATCACTATTGGGTAGAGCAGATATGCTAGTTTCAATATCACAGGTACTGGTATAATATACATAATAAAAAATACATAATATGGTATAAAACAATAT
>JAJOZX010007087.1:0-92500 GCA_023014485.1 Bathynomus jamesi
AATAAAACTCAGTCTACCAACCTACCTACCTACAGTGTATATGTTTATTCCAAAAATAAATTTTTCTATTTTTCCTGAAAAGCAGTACCTGTAAGCCGTAAGGGGTCAAATGATAGCTCAAACCCTAGGAAAGCAAGTGTCCAAAAGTTATGGGTAACTAGCAATTTTCACGATTTTCACATGCGAAAAGGTGTGTGCACTTGTCACAAAAAAATTTGTTTTCATTTTTGAATTTAGGGAGGTCAATTGTACAAACCTGAAATGTGCCTCTTGATCCGTTACACTTTGCCCAATGACGCTACACGCTAATAAGCAGGGATGAAAATGACGGGATTGTAGCTTCGTAGAAAATTCATGTATTGTATCCTCCTTGAGGGTGTTTCTTGTAGCGTGTGAACTTTTCCGGTGCCCTCGAGGATGACTGAAAACCGGTCGAGAGAGATAGATATAAAACCTTTATTAATAATAATAAAATACATAATTTTTTCAGTTTACAATGACATGAATAATTGTGAAGCTCGACTATTTATTTATTTAATTTGGCCCTAAAGCTTTAGGCTTTACTGGGTTCTTATTAAAAATAAGCAGCGAGTTGTTATAAATTAATAATAATAAATAAATAAGTAAATAAGTATTGTTAATAGTTAAAACATGTATTACAATATTAAACAATATTAATGGACAATATTAAACAATATTAGTGGACATTAATCCTAGATTTTTGTTAGTATGCCATTATTAATCGGGATTTCAACTTGGTTTTAAACAAATTTACATTCACAATATTTTTTATATCGGCATGCAAGTCATTCCATAGTTTCAATCCAATGAAAATGGGTAGTTTTTGAGATGAAGACAATCTAAATTGAGGTATAACAGGCTTTGATCTATTTCTGGTCTGATACGAGTGGATTTGTTGATGAGTTACAAAATATCTATTTACCCATTGCAAATTAATGATTTGTGCTTACACTTGTAAATGTAGATGACGTGAGGAAGCCACAGGGACGCCTACGGCAGTAGTGTGGTTATTGCAGGACTGATTTATAGCTTACTTCAAGTGATGCTTCGTTTCTTGAATGAAATATGTTGAAGTGGGCCTTGATCTGGTACCGGCTAAAGCTGAAGCAAGGAAACTGCGTGTAGAGTAAACTTACGAAGTGGGCACACGATAGGAGTGAGGATGAATGGCAGTAAACTGTGTCTTATATAACCTTCGGGACGTTCGAATTCCGCGGCACTCTGAGAAGCGTCCCCAAGCGTCCGTTATGTTGTTACGAGGCTAGCGTCATTGTTTTTTTTTTATTTCTTGAAACCACGTGTCTTTCGTTTCCATGTGATTCTAAGATGTTTGAGAATGGCGGGGAAAAGAATTCCTATGGTTGTTCTTTGTCTGTTTTTCTGTTCCTCTACACACATTAAATTTTAACAATATCAGATTCATGGGCATCTGTAGGTTTCATACGTCACTGCTTAGAATATCTTCCAACTGGCAAATGGACGACAGCTGGATGAATACTACTGGTATGGCATTGTTATATCCGGAACAAGTGCTATTTCTATATCAGCAATACTGATATAGTAATAAACAGTCACTGAGAGAGAGTAATGGGCATCAATACACGAAAATCCCTAAGGCGATACCGATACATCGATACTCGTAAATCGTCTAAAGTAAAGCGATACCGATACATCGATACTTTATAGATGGCTAACGCGATATCGATACCGATACATGTATCACGATACATTACTATAAGAATGAGCAACTCTTACTAATATGTAAGTAAATTTTTACTTTGTATATTTGGTGTAAAAAACGATCAATTCAATTATGAAAAAATGTATTTTATACCAAGTTTGCTCACAGAAAACCTTAAATGTTATAAACTTTTAACGAGGAACATAAGAAATTGATTGTAGGTGATCTGTCCCTTTAAGATGGTTGTGAATTGTGATATCAATAATAACGAGTATTACCCTTAAGAAATACCAGTTGGCAAAACCTCTTATCGGATAGTCTATTCCTCTTTGGAGAGTAAATGTGGCCCGCCAAACTGAAAAGCCGTTCCACGGGAGCAGAGGATGGAAGTGGAGTATTGTACTTAGTGAAAACTCATAATTCCGAGTATGGCATAGTGATGCGAGGGAATTACTGCTGTCACCCATGTACTTCAACACTTCTATTTCAGACGAGTCCTGATCTGGAGTGACGTAGATGAAACACACTCGTAATCAAAGAAGGCATCTGAACTTCCATCAGATGCAACGTGGAATACTCATCCAGATTTTGACAGAATTTACCAACATTTCTGAACTCTTTTTCTTAATGATGTTTGTGTTGAATTTGCTATTTATCGTCAACTATTTTAATTAAATTGAGGACTGGATGTTGGTGCTAAAATGGCTGCTTCGCAATTGCAATCATAAAAACTATCAAGGCTAAGAACTTCTCGAAACGCGACGCGGCGCGAAATTATTATTAACATATCATTGATATGTATGATATAATTGTAAATATCAGATCCCTTCAATATTATAACTTAAAACCATATTACTTGAAGCAAAACAGAAGTTCGGAAAATTTGCGGATTATACAACTTTTTACAATTTTACTTACTATTACTTTCAGTTATTTGCATGGATGTATCGTTGTATCGATGAATCGATTTTTTTTCGATATTTAAGAAAAATGACCTTAGCGATACCGATACATCGATCAAGTAGCTAAGGCGATACGGTTACTGATACAAAAGTATCGCTCGATACGTAACGCCGATACATGTATCGCGATACTGCCCATCTCTGCTGAGAGAAATATTATTTAGAAACGAAGAATGTTTCGTATTGAGGCAGCATCATAAATGCATATAATTGTTTTGCATATAAGTTCCTTGTTACAACTTAAGTATTGAACCACTGCAGCTGTGACTCTTGGCGTCTCTCACCTCAAAGGAGAGAATTACAGAAAATAAAACTATTACAGTGATCATATCAATAAACATAGAGCCATTTAAACGATGATGATTAAGTGCTTTTGAGTACACATGCAGCAAGGATTTACATGGTGTATTGGTACCAACACTGACAACTGGATGTGAGACACTTGTTTGGCATGACAGTTCACTGTCAAAAGTGAGGGCACTCGAGATGAATAACTTCAGAAGCATGAATGGTGTAAAACAGATTCACTCTGAGAAAGGAAGATGTTTGTGAAAGGTGCGAGGTGTAAAAGTTATTGGATAGGAGGATAGGATGCAGTAGACTACGTGAGTATGGTCACGTGGAAAGACTGAATAATGAGAGAACTGTTAAAAAAGGGTATAATAGCGAGTGCGTGGGTAAAAAGTACGGGAAGACCGCGTAAAAGATGGCTGTAATTAGTAAATGTGCCACATTTATATCAATTCCACGTTTATTCACACAACAGTTAAGAAAAAACAGATGAGTGAAAGTTTGTGAAGTGTGTAAAATGGAGACTTGGTCTCACTTGATGTACTACTGAAAGTACACTTCCAATATTAACACAAGAGGTAACCATGGATCCCTGACGTTGAGGTAGTACGTTATGCTCAATGGTGATCCCTATGCAGTGATGGGTACCGTTACATTAAATTGGGCGGCGTTACCGTTACTCGTTACACGTCGAAAATGTACTCGGCGTTACCGTTACATCGTTACTTTTGAAAGTCCTTAAAGCGTTTACCGTTACTCGATACATGTAACGACGTTACAAGTAAACAAATATCAAATGTAACTAGTTATGTGCCTTCACATGTATTTTGAGACTACAGATAAACTTGCAAATGGCAGCCATACCACAAATTCTAATAGCTACTATTATTGACTATATAAATGTTGTTCTCTTAAGAACGATATATTGCACAATAATTTGCACCCCAATGATTTTTGGGAAAGATGAAGAGACCTAGAAAAATATAAATTTAGTTGTTGCACTAACACGGAATAGTGAATTGCATTTAATAGTCCTCATTTTCAAATTCAAGTGTCGATTATTATTGTTAGTTTGTAAACACGATTCAATAGGTACATATGATACAACTGCCTACCAACCACAATCCACAGATCCACATCCACATCATGCGGACTACATCATACACATGGGCATAACAAACGCTTAATAATGCCTAAATTTGCTATCCAGAGGCTAGCTAGTTCTGTAACGTTTTAAAGTAATGTATTACGATTATAGGTTTATAGCAGTAATGAAATATTGAATGCATCTACAATAAACTTTATTGACAATGTATAGCTACAATAAACTTAATTAAACAAATAAAAATAACTGGAATTGACAAAAAAAAATAATGGGCGATAATGAGAAATCCCAACTTTCCGATTCGATTCTAAAATACAAACACTCTTATTTTATAAAAACAAACGTGTAACGAGTAACGAAAAAATCAGTTACATTGACAAAAAATGTTCAAAGCGTTACCGTTACATTGATACATTTGAAAATCTTTCAGGCGTTACCGTTACTCGTTACTTTTGTAACGTTCATTACGTAACATGTAACGCGTTAATTCCCATCTCTGTCCCTATGTATCCTCGTGTTTGTGTAATTGATTTGAGCGTTTCAGTCTCGAGCAAGCGTTGTGCCCGCCCCATGGAGATAGGAAAAATATTATATATATATATACAGGGTGTCCCGTAAGTCTGGACCCATAGGGAAAAATAATAAAATTACAAAATAGTCCAAAAATTTATTTATAATATATTTTTTTATTATTTTTATTATTATTTTTATTACTTTTTTATTATGATCTTACTCCGCTGGAGTTTTATTTGTGGGGCCACTTGAAAGCCAAAGTGTACGAGGTCAAACTTCAGAACATTTTCCACCTTAAAGCACGCATTGTGGAGGCGTGTCAAGAAATTTCTGCGACTGTGATTCAGAAAGTGCTGTCGCAGTGGAGATTGCGTCTTCAACTATGTGTGCGACACAACAGCGGACACTTTTGAACAGATTATGTAATAAATTTTTGTGACTATTTTGTAATTTATTATTTTTTCCCTATGGGTCCAAACTTACGGGACACCTGTATATATATATATATAGATATATATATATATATATATATATATATACAGTATATATATAACTTCAATGCATACTGTTACATATGTGATGCAATTTCATTTTCGGTATATTGTACTCAAGCTTGTGTCTGGAGCGGCCTCAATGCATATTGTATTACAATTTACATATGATCGATACGTTTCTCGCTTGATTTTAGTAAAAATTTTCTCTCATACATGGCGCTGTTGTTTTTATTGTTTTTATCAGATGTGTCGCGCCATCATTGCGCATGGCTGTGCGCGCGTAATCAAAGTGCCTTTATTTTCGGAAAGAGGCTAATTCTTGCTGGTAAGTAAAATTATGATGATGCTTCTTAAACGTTTATCATCACATAATTGACGATTTGTGCAAATATTGAATTTGGTAGCCTATACACCTATAATTTCAAATGTATCATATATGATAACCCGAATTTGCTAATAAGCAACCAAAACAATTATATAGGCTTAGAAATGTATTTTTTTATAGTTTTTACCTGTGATTGCAATTAAAAATCAGAATTATCTTCCTGGATGCATGAAATTCATTCATGCATTGCAAAATAGTTCTCTTACAAGCCTGTGTGTGTCGTAAGCATGACTCCAGATTTGAAAAAATTTACTGGAGCACAGCTCTGAATTTACTTTTTTTCCCCTTACACCACTAGATAGGTTAATGATAGTAAACTCTTGAATTGACGACATACCAATTACAAATTGTTTTAGCTAAACATAATAATACAATAATGTACAGTTTATAACTCACCTTAAGTTTATTTATTCATTGCAGCAGCAACAGTGGACGATGTTAGACCTTGCATGTAGGCATTTGTTGTGAATTTACCGCTATGTATGCTTGGCCACTGATCAATGGCTTTCTGTGTGATCATTACAGCAGATCTAGTGCCTGGAGCTGGACCCTCCTTCACAATTCTGCACAGCTTAGTCAAATTAGATGGCTTAATGGATCCTTTGTGTTCAACATGTAACCAAGAATGGAGAATGTCCCTTCAGCTGGTGCTTCACTCCAGGCAGTTGATCCATCTTTATCAAAATGCTTTAATCTCTCTGTGATTCCTTTCCACAGCTGTTCTATATATTCTGTCAGCCAATTTATCACTGAGTCTTTTGTAAAACTACTTTCAGATCTGGTTCTGGATGGTCTAGCAAGTTCCAAAGCTGGGCACTTGCGGGTTTTTTTGCGGTACTGCGGTACTACCGCACTACCAAACCGGTACCGCATAACGCAGTACCGCAAAGGATCGCTGAAAGTACAGCAGTACCGCTACCGCATTCAAATTTCCCGCGGTACCGACAAACACGGTAGTACCGCAGTACCGCAAAAAAAAACGCAAGTGCCCAGCTTTGCTAGCAACTTCAGCAACTTGGTAGTAATCAGAACGTTTCTTGATGTATTTGTAAACTTCATTTAGGATGTAATCCTCAGCTGTTAGTTCCTTTTGCTGCCCTGTGGTATCGTGCTTAAATTCAGAAACTACATCATTTGCATTTCCTCCATTAGCTAATTTGGAAATTGTTTCCATCACTCTTAACATAACAGTTTTCCCTCCTTCTTTATAAAATATATTTTCTACAAATTCTGCACTAACTGTGGTTTCTTGAGCTACTTGCAACATAATCTTTGTTACATAGGAAATCAATACATAGAACTTGGCACTAATTTCTTTCTCTTGTGGATGATAAAAAAAAACACAATTTTCCACAAATCTGTCAAATTGATCAAATTCGTAATTAACCATGCGAGTATCAGATTTGAGTTTTGGTCTCTTAAAACCAATGATATTGTCAAGAACCATATTGGTATAGTCAAGGCCTGATCTCAGATTTGAAGAGTGATTCTGAATAAAGTCTAAAAGCTCACTTAGTTTACAAATTTTCTTCAATGCATCAACGTGGGCTCTGTTCACAAGATGCATTAAGTCCCATCGAAATTTGAAATTTTCTCCAAACAACTTTTTCATTTCGTTTTTAAATGGCTCGTTGTTCTTACAAAAAGCCCCATCTCCAACCATTCCAGATACCTTGGATTTAATTGCTTCTTCAGATAGTTTCAAGTGATTAGGAGACTTCAACACATCAAAAATTTCATTGGCCAAATAAACTCCTGATTTGCTGCGTACTAAATTTATCCCAGCAAGTTTTACAGTCTTATCTTCTTCACTCATAACTAATACAACTAGCATGCTTAATCCCAAAATTGTTCCAATGTCAGCTGTTATTGTTACTGAAGTTTGTTCTAAGAACCACTTTACAGTTTGTTCTTTAAGTTGATTATCTAATAGCTCACAAATTGTCTCGCACGCATGTGTGCTATGATTCAAATTTCCAACCTCACAACCTGACCTATGTAATACAGCTAGAAGTACTGGATATAGAGCCCATGCAGTGTTTGTTTTCATTATGTAGTATAAGATGTTGCCACATAAGTCTTCTATGCGTTTAGTAGTGTTCCGAGAAGATGTTTTCATCACTTCATAACAGCAGCTCTTTGATGATGCTGAAGTTTAATTAAATGTCTCTTCAGGTGGTTTTCAGATTTCTAAACCATCTCTTGATTTTCTCCTTGTTTGCATACATAGGTTAAATCTTTAACATTGAAGTAACCTTTTATGTTAGAATGTTTGTCTGAAGCACATGCTTTGGGGTCTGTGCAAGCTATGCAATATAATGTAAACATTTTATCATCAGAAGCATCATCAATATCTTCTTGATTATCAAGAGTTAGACTTGTATTCACTCGAAACTAGGAGATTAAGGGGGGAGCTTATTGAAGTTTTCAAATCGTTAATAACATCGATAACGTAAATTTTGATAAATTGTTCACTTTCGATAATAGTAATACTCGCAATAACGGATTTAAGTTGCGTGGCAGACGTTTCATTACTAATATCGCTAAAAACTTCTTTACGTTTAAAGTAATTGATAAATGGAATAATCTTCCCGCGTCAGTCGTTCATTCTACCAGCGTTAATATGTTTAAGAACCGTCTTGACAGACATTTTAAAAGTATTAACGTTGTTTAAAATTAAAAAGAAAGTTAACAGGAGCTCTGGTGGTGGTGCTCGAGGATGAGTCTGTTGACGATGGATGCCAGCTTGTGACATGCCAGCGTGTGATGCCAGCAATAAAAAAAAAAAAAAAAAAAAAATTAGACTAACACGAACGTAGATGTAGCTCATAGCGTAAACTAACCCACTTTTTGTTTAACTGTACCTACTTTTTTTTTTTTTTCCTATCTCCTTACTTTACATGTCTAACTCTACTTGCATGTTGTAGTTTGCATGGTATGACCAGAGCTGGGCAGTATTTAAATACATTTGTATTTAAATACGTATTTAAATACATTTGTGTATTTAGAACTGTATTTATAAATACATTGTTTTTCATGTATTTAAATATAGTATTTAAATACTTTAATGAGTATTTAAATACAATGTATTTAAATACTCAAAATATAAAAATGTAAATACTTTTACTGGTTTTAATACACGTTCTGTACTAGCACAGTACGACGCGTCGACAGTGTAGTACAGCATGGTTCATGTTTCAAGTTTCAACGTGTCAGTTCAATCAGTTGTGTGCCACTCTTAGTCGAAAGGGTTGATTTCTTTATCGTGTGCGTGTCATGGCTTCAACAAGCAAATCCGGTGAATCAAACAGTGATATATCTGCAGATAACAATTTAGTGCACCCTCTGTTTGATGGAAAATACTTTAAAATTAAATCTAAAGACGGTAATAAGGTAAAGTGCACCTGCTTGCTGTGTAAACACGAAGTCTCTGCTGCAAGCAATGCTCCAACGAATCTGTACACTCATCTGAAGGTAAGTGTTTTTTTAGACATCAAAAAATATCTTTAAAATGTATTTAAAATGTATTTACAAATGTATTTAAATACAATTGATGTATTTTGTATTTAGTATCTAAATACATTCGTAAAATGTATTTAGTATTTAGTATTTAAATACATTTCTCCCATGTATTTAGTATTTAGTATTTAAATACATTCAATGTATTTACTGCCCAGCTCTGGGTATGACAGTGAGTTAAGACTGTGTTTGCATGGTTTGTAAGCGTTCTTATTTTACTTCTTTTCATCTTTCACCCCTCTCCTATTTTCTCCGACTATTTTTCTGACTTGTCGGCAGTGGCCGGCGGATGATGATGGTGAGACTTTTTTCCTCTTTTTCTGAATGAATGTTAACCCACGAATGATAGGTGTTGCTCCTTAACCCCTTATTCTCTTCTATTCTCTTCTCTTCTCTTAACCCCCTACTCTTTCCTTTCTCTCGGGCTAGCCTTAGAGTGGATCTTAGGGTCTTTGTTAGCCTTAGCATCTGTAGATCTGTAGATCATCTCATCCTCACAGCTATATCTACATCAGGCATATTAGTGTCACTATTTGCAATGTTTTCCATTATATCACTTGGTACTGAAAATGAATCATCAGCATGCCCTAGATCCTTCTTTTCCACCAATTTGAATGTAGATTTGATCAAATCATTGTTCAGGATTTCTTGTATTGATTTACACTTGCTTAAATGGGCTATGGAAATGTCAAATTTGTTGCTTTTTGCTGTATTAGATTTGGATGCAACACTTGAACTTGAGGCATATTTTGACTCTTCTCTTTATTAACCACAACAGCTTGGTGAGTTTCTTTTGTTAGGCGTAAAATTGCATTCAATGTCTTCTGGATTTGGGAATTTTCAAATTCCTCTAAAGCAGTTTTGTTAGTCTGATGCGCAGATTCCTCACTTACCTTTTGTTTCTTAGGTGGAGGAGAAGCACTTTCTTCAGTCTGTGAAACATCTAGTGAAAAAGTTTCATTTTCTAGATTAGCAGTTGATGAAGTTGGTTCATTTTTCTGAGGTCTAGCACTGCACATTTTGTGAACAAACTAAATGACTGCTTTGCCGTATCTCTTTGCTGCACTTCATCCTGGTATTTCTTTACTGCAATATCTAAGCTGTGGGCCCAAACTCTGGGACCTCCTGTATTGTAACAAATATTTTTTTGGAATTAAAATGTTCCTCCCAGTTTTGCTTCTTTGAATATTTGTTCTTGCATTGACCACAAAAGTAACCCCTTTTAACACCCTCACTTTTCTCTCCAACTTCATCAATATTAGGATCCATTATTGATTATTGACTACCTGAAAAAATACAAAATAAGTAAAAGTTAGTAAATATAGTATGGTAAAAGTGAGTAAAAGTAAGTAAATATAGTACAATGAAAGTAAGTAAAAGTAAGTGCTTTAAACTTAGTAAAAGTAAGGAAGAGTAAGTAAAAGTAGGTAAGTTAAAGTAAGTAAAAGTAAGTTTAAACTTAACTAAACTTTTCAATTCTAGAGTCATGGTGGATTACTTAAAACCGCACAAGTAATTATCTGGCCAATTTATCAAACCTGGCCGAGATCAATGGAACATAGTCCAATCCTGATAATTTTATATTAAAAAAATATACGTTTTAATAAAATTTTAATTATCAAAACATTGAAGCTTAACAAAAAATAAAAATAATTGTTAAATATGGAATTACCAACTAAACTTAAAATAACTAAATTTGTAATTTAAAAAAATTGGTTTGTACAAGAACGTATACGCAAAAAAATTGCATAACGTCTAGCGGATGAACAAAACCCAAACCCAAATTTACTTTTTCTCATGGTCAAATTTACTGGAGCAATGCTCCCAAGATCCCAGGAATCTGGAGTCATGGTCGTAAGAGGCGACTAATGATGGTCTCAGGTAGGCCTAATACGCCTAAAAAATAAAGTGTACAAAGATTATGTTTATTACTAAATATTATATACCTGTATATATAATACAGTATATGGGGTAGACTGTCCCCAAAAAAATAATTTTGAAAATAGAGTTCGCATACCCTGTCAATTGATGAGGTTTGGTCTTAGAATATGCCTAGTAAAATATGGGGTTCATTGAGTAATAATATTAAGTGACTGCTCAGAGGACATGAAATTTGCTGAAATAGGGTAAATTTCGCATCTTCTGTAATGTATAGCACAATATTTAAATGTAAGTTTTTTTTTATTATGTATTATTTATGGCTTTTCTTGTTACTAATGGTTATCATTTATGTTTCAGAAATTATGTTTGACATATCTCATGCAAATGCGAGTGGCCTAATAAAGATTGCATAAGCTTATTTGGCTAGCAAATTTATCTAACTATATTTAGGCTCACTACAATAATGTTTCAGAAAGATATCATAATCTTATTTGGCAGCAAATTTATCTAACTATATTTAGGCTCACCACAAAAATGACAAACTAGAAGGCAAATGGCTGATTGGTGTCATGGTAAATAATGTTGATGGAAATCAGCTTCCAACATTTAGACAAGTGCTTTGTCGCTTATTCCATGGCATCAAAAAGGAGAAGCAAACGCTACCAGAAGCAGCATCAATTACTGTTGATGAAAGTTACTAATGTGGAGGAAGGCCAATACACCAACATCACAAAAACCAAATGTTGATGCCAAACAACTACCAAATGTTGTCGCCAAACTCAGGATCTATAACCAGTATGTATGATACTTGAGGAAAAATAAGCATAGAAAAAAGCACCCAAGAATCTAACACAAAAGCATTTGAAGAACAGCTTGATATTCTTTTTGATATATCTCGTGCAAATGCAAGTGGCCTAATAAAGATTGCAGAAGACTGAGAATTTCTGGAAGATCAACGTGGAGTACGAAAATTGTACATGGCTGGTCAAGATAATGTTTTCGTGGCGAAAACGGAAAGGAAGGAAAAGAGGCTAGAGGCAGAAAATGAGCGTCGAAAAAAAACATATGACGTGAACACTGATGAAAAACAAAGACAGGGAATTCAAAGGATGAACTAGATTCTACATCAAGTGACACTGAGGAGGAAACATGCATAAGTGAATACCATAAATGAAAAATCTCCAATCCCGTGCCTTCTACTTCTATTTCAACTCCCTCGAAACGACAAATATCAAATCCAAATCCTCGGCGAATAATCAACGATCCTAGGTTCTCTGCTGCATTGGATCGTACAAATACATCTTTAAGAGAAGCAATCAATGCACATGGTTACTCCTGCTCTCCAGGCAGCTGGAGTTCATATTAGGGAGGTTACCCTCTCAAAATCATCAATTCAAAGATCAAGACTGAATATAGAGCCAAGTTAAGTAAAGAAATAAAGAAAACATTTAACCAGAACTCCTCTCATTATACATTTCGATGGAAAGCTACTCCCCAATTCTGATGGAGGAAAATCTGACCGTTTAGCTGTTGTTGCCTCGGGTAGAAATGTAGAAAAACTAGGAATCCCTAAATTGGTGGAAGGTACGGGAGTCAAGATGGGTAGAGCAATATTACAGTTAATAGAGGAATGGGATGACATACAAAACTGGATTGCTGATCTTTGTTTTTTATCAACAGCCAGCAATACTGGCATCCATGGAGGAACCTGCACCACCATTGAGTAGGGACTCCAGCAGAAAATACTTTCCTAGCTTGCCGCCAAAACAACATTCTTGAAATAGTAGTGGGAGCTGTTTTTGACAATTTCTTTGTATCTCGAGGGCCTGATATAGATATTTTTGCAAGGTTCAAAGATCAGTGGTCTTGGTGAGACAAAAGTAAATATACTCCCCTTAAAAGTGATGCCATAGAAATGTCAGAAAAAGAATTAGAATTGGTGAAGCAGAAACGTAATGATCTTGTACAATTTCTGCATGAAAAATTGCGAGACAACCATGAGCGCCACGATTATCAGGAATTCCTAGAGCTAGCCCTCATTTCTTTGGGGGGGAAAACCATCAAAAGGGATACACTTACAGCTCCTGAAGCATACCATAGGGCAAGATGGATGGCAAAAGGCATTTATTGCTTAAAAATCTATTTATTCCGAGATCAATTCAATTTGAGAGAGAGAGAAAAAGAAGCCATCAGACGTATTAACATATTTTGCGTATCAATATATATAAAAGCCTGGTTTAATGCAAAAAGAGCTGCCAGTGCCCCTATCAATGATCTATGGATGATAAAACTGGAAGATTATGAAGGAATTGATAAGGAGATATCGACTGTGGCATTAGGCAAACTCAGATCCCTCCTTTGGTACTTATGCGAGGATTTAGCACCGTTATCATTTTTTTCAGAAGTCAACAACTCGGAAAAAGGTGCAATGGTGAAAGCTCTTGGAAACCAAGCTAAAACTAAAGATCTTCCCAGAGTAGAGTGCAAAACAATTCGGACTTTCAAATGTAAAAACCTTTCCGACTTTATAACGTGCAGATCATTAAATTTTTTCAAAGCTATGAAAATTGATGAATCATTTCTGACAGTAGATCCAGTTGCATGGTTTGAACACCCAGCATATATTCATGGAAAGGATTTAGTTTCCCAGCTGAAAGTGGTTAATGACTGCGCTGAAAGAATGGTAAAACTTGCCACTGATTTTAATGAAACCATTACGACCAGTGAAGAGCAACGCCAATTTCTTTTTCAAGTTGTTGAGTTTCATCTTAGAAAAATTTTAACCCCTACAAAAGCAAGTTTTTTTTATAAAATCAAGCAATATAAATTTATGACGCAAATTAGTATCAAAGGTAAGAAATTGTGATTTCTCCCAAAATTTCATATTTTTGAATGCTGTGAGCAGTCACTAAATATGCACCAAATTGGATAAAATTTGTACATGATGCACGTTTCATCAAGTGTCACAAAATGAAAACCTATGCGACTTTAAACGAATAAATTTTGTTTTAACATTACAACTTGGGACAGTTTAATGTGGGGCCTATTTGATATTGCAGAAATGAAAATATTATTTACAGAATCATGGCGTCTGAACAAGTGAAGCCTATTGATATTGAAGCAATACTATTCCCTTCTGGCAGTGAAACTATTCTGATGATGACAGTATTGGTGATCCATCCTACCTACTTTCTGAGACTGATTCATCAGATGATAATGGGAATGACATGGATTCAAAATGTAAACAGAGTAGTAGATGGTGAGTGATGGTCATTGTTACTTTTTTACTTTGAATAGAAAACAATTTGTAATCTAATGTATTATAGCACCTCATTTTACTCTTGGTAAATTGCGATATAATCTCTCCTCTCCTCTCTTTCATATATATATATTATATATATATATATTATATATATATATATATTAATATATATATATATATATATATATATATATAATATATATATGAGCCCAAACACATTCTAATTCAATTAATCCTTGTAGTTAACTGGTGGTTCAGTTCACGGAAATCCAAGTAATGCTGAGAACAGGGATGATGCCCCTGCCGATGATAACACACAATTTGTGCTATCAAATAGTTCAACAGAAAATATGTCATCTCTCACTGAACTAACTGCACCCCATTTGCTGCCTCCAAGAAATTCAGGAAATGAAAATTCCATTGCCAGCACTGTACAGACTAGGCAATCAGAAACTACATCAGTTAGTGCTAGTATAGAAAGGAAAGGAGTGTTGACAGGTAAGCAATCATATCCAAAAGGGACATCGGTACCACTAATAAAACAGATAGGCAAATATTGTGGAGGAAGAAAAGTCTAAGTGTCCCTGAAGCTCAAACCAAGTTTATAGGAAGTACCATTATACTCATGAGATTTCTAATTTAGAAACGCCATATCAGTTTTTTTCCTTTTTCTCAGAAAAACTTATTAAAACTATTACTGAAGAAACAATACGCTATAGTGTTCAAACTGATCCAAGTAAGCAATTAGATATCACAGAAACAGACATTAAAAAATATATTAGAATTTGTATAGCGATATCCATGTTCCAAGTGTTAGAGACTACTGGAATGACCCGCTTGGGAATAAATTGATACAAGATACAATGTCCGTAAATCATTTTGAAAAAATCTGACAATGCATGCATTTCAATGACAATGAAGGTGGTGTTCCTTTAGGCCTAGAGCAACCTGGACATGATCGTTTGCATAAGATTAGGCCTGTTATTGAAGAGCTGAGATCTAACCTTCTTAGAGTCCCTATTGAAGAATGTCTCTCGTAGATGAACAGCTTTGTGCTACAAAAGCAAGAAGTTATTTGAAACAGTACATTCCCATCAAAGGCACATGAATGTCTCTCGGTAGATGAACAGCTTTGTGCTACAAAAGCAAGAAGTTATTTGAAACAGTACATTCCATCAAAGGCACATAAGTGGGGATAAAAACTATATGTTTTATGTGGGGTCTCAGGATTCGCATATGACTTTGAGATATATGGTACTCTGGGCAAGAAAATGATGATGAAAGATTTCCTGAAGAACCTAACCTTGGAGCATCAGCAAACGTTGTAGTACGTCTCAGTCGTAAAATCCCAAGAAATGTTGGTCATAAACTTTATTTCGATAACTCATATTTCACTTCAATGGATCAACTTATGTACTTGGTCAACTTTGGGATTCATTCTCTTGGAACAGTTAGAAGAAATAGAATTCCAAATAATAAGATGTTATCTGATGAAGATATGAAATATAAACCAAGAGGCACTTCACAAGAAATGGTCGCCAATCTAAATGGCATTGATATTGCATGTGTAGCATTGAAAAATAATAAGCAAGTAATGCTCTTATCAACATTTGCCGGTGTAAACCCAATATCTCAAGTTGAACAGTTTGACAGGAAGCAAAAACAAAAAGTCAAAGTGAATTGTCCTAACCTTGTGCTACAATACTATAATAAACATATGGGTGGTGTCGATTTGCTTGATAGCATTATTGGAAGGCATAAAAACAAGATGCGCTCAAAAAACTGGTATTAAACCACGCCCACTATATACTTATACGCATTGTAAACTATTCACTTCTTACTTTGGTTTTAAGTGGAATACAGAGAGGCTTATGCTACTCCGAAATGAAGGTGTGAAATTGTTCCTTCTCAAAAAGGAAGTAAAATCAACGCACGTGGATATGTAATGGTAAAAGAAAGAAATCTTGAGAACATTTATTATTGGTGCTGCGGAAAAAGGAAAATTGGGCATTTGCAAAGGTAGGCTGAGAACAATGCTTATAAACGGCCAACATCATATTCGTAAGTTTGTGGATCATAACCATGCTCCTCAGGCAAGTGCTGCTTCTGTTGCTAAAGTCAGTGGTGAAATAAAGATAAAGGCTCAAGAAACGAGGGATCTTCCATGTCAAATAATTCAAGTTCACACAGTTAATATACCTCAAAATATTCAGCCTTATTTGCCATCAAAAGAAGCTCTTCGCAAAAAAATTAAAAGAATCAGACAACAGGGACACCTTCAGAACCACAATCATTAAAAGAAATCGATATTCCACCTGGTTTACGTCAAACTTTAAATGCAGATTTATTTTTGGTGAGAGATTCGACAGTTGGAGAGGAAAGATGGTTTCTTTTTACAACAAAAGCTAATGTTGAACTATTATCCAAGGCATCATACTGGCTTATGGATGGTACATTTAAAACAGTCCCGACAATTTTTCATCAGCTGTACACAATACATGCACCAGTTGGGGGCGAGAACAGCAGAATGTTACCACTGGTATATGCGCTATTGACCTGTAAAAGTGAAGACATTTATAGGAGACTGTTTCAAGATTTAATAGAATTTGCAGAAGAAAATGATGTAGAATTAAAACCATCAAAGATTTTGACGGATATGAAAATGGCGGCAATAAACGCTTCGAAATCGGAATTCCCTGACGTTACAAACAAAGTTTGCTTTTTCCATTTAGGATAATGCGGATGGAGAAAAATTCAAACGAGTGGATTGGCAACTAGATACGGCAATGATGAACAATTTAGTTTACTATTACATCAGTTGTTTGCTTTGGCCTTTATTCCACCTGCGGAAATTCCAGCGGCATTTGACGTTTTACAGCCTCATTTGCCACACCAGAGGCTCATGATGTTGTCACATAGTTCGAAAAGAACTATGTACATGGAAGAATAAGACGTCGTATGAGAAATGGCACCTGTCTTAAGGTCTGTTTTTGATTCAATTGAAGCAGGAGTTCCGCGCACCAGAATAGCATTGAAGCCTGGCAGAAGATGGGAGAATTTAGTGGGACAAGCGCATGTCGGACTCCACAGAATAATTCAAGAATTGCAGAGAGAACAGCAACAAATCAGTAATCACGTTCAGTGTATTCTTCGCGGCGAACTAACGGCAAAACGGAAAAAGACTACAGTTAATAGAGAAAGAAGGATCATAACGGTGGTGAACGACCGTGATAATCGATCGGTTCTAGACTATCTTCGTGGTATAGCACACAGTGTTTCATTGTAATAAGATTAAAAAAACTGAAAGATTAATTTATACTCTTTTTAATGATTTTAATAATAAACGATCTTAATGGTAATGATTTATGGTATATACACATATATTGTGGTTGTCGGGATGTTCGTCGTCAGGATATTGCTGGGATTGTGGTTGTCGGAATGTTTGGTATGTCGGGATGGTGGGTGTCGGGAATATCGTTGTCGGGATTTTGATCGGGATCCATTGTACATACACGTGACTATTTTTTTTTTATAGGAAACACATCGTCATTAAATGTTTCAAGAGATCGGAATAAAGGAGAGTCGGTCGTATTAGCCTGGGGCAATGCGGCGGTCTAGAGTCGGAATACCATGGGGTTGGGTTACCGGGGACTCGTATTGTGTGTGTGTGTGTGTGTGTGTGTGTAGTCTGCTATTTTATTTCTTTCGCTTATAGACTGTGGAATTCGAATTCGGAGGAAAGTTTAAACTCGAAAATGAACACAAACTTCAAAGTTTAAATCGTCGTAGATTTCAGAAAAAAAGAATTTTACAAGAGTTACTCTTCTTTTTTTTTAATTGATTTTAAAATTATTTCAACATTTTAAAATTAATTTTTTACTCTTCAAATGTACAGTTTATCTAAATTCCCAAACACTGAAAGTACATTTCACAGATACCGTAATTATTAATGTTTTTTTAAATGGTATTTTGATGGAGTAATGGAAAAAAAATATATATATATATATATATATATATTTAAAGGGTGTGCGATTCGAATATTTTTATTTCGATTCGGCCACTTGTTTTCGATTCTCGATTCGATTCGACTGCGACTGTGCACTACACTCACCTATACTTTACAATTTACATGCACCAGCACCAACAGAACAACATACATGCACCAGCAACAACATACTGAAAAGCGTAATAAACAAATGAACCCAAAGAACTGGTCCAAACTTGTCACACCGCAAGGCGCGCGCACGTGATTCTGTGACATCACAAAATCAAAAGCTGACCATGCGCATTGAGCGCACTCAGATCTTTATAAAAGCGTAATCTCTCAAATATCCAACTATTTTATAACGTTATTATATTATATATAATAATAATATAATATACCAAGTGTCCCAAAAGTCAGTTTACAGAAGAAAATGTTCTCCTAAGTTAAGTTTACTACAAAGAAAAAACTTTTCATAAATATATTTACAAAGCATAAGAAAAACAAAAAATTCTGAAACATATTTACAAAACATGAGAATAGTTCTGGTTACAATAACTGTTCAAAATGTCGTCCATGTTGTCAGTGGCGGATTCAAGGTGCGCGGGGCCCTAGGCCGGTTGGAGTGCGGGGCCCCAAACTACGCAAAGCTAGCTTAATTAACTGAAATGAAGATTTACACCCCCATCCCCCAGTGGTGACCTTACGGGGCCCTCAAATCAATGGGCGAGCGAAGCGTTAAAATAAATTTACTTTTTAAACAATATTCAATTTATTGATAACACTAGGCAACAAATTTCAACTTTTTTTTTGTTACAGACACGTGAACTACTGATTCCTACTAAAGCGCTGATGCTGATTTCAGATCTGATATCAAAATTTCTCTATCACGTCCAGATTTTGTGTAACCGAAAACCCCTATTTTTCATTTTTTTTCTCACCCGCTTCTATTACGAAAGCCGTCTAAGCTACTTTTCCGTGCCACGTTTTATGTTAAGCATACTTAAATAATTAGTGAACAGGGATGTCTTTCCTCCTTTATTCTGGCTTAAGACAGACAGCGGAATTCCGCTGGCGGAGTTACCACCCCTGCGCCCAACCATCCACCCAAAGCGCGTTAGTATTTTGTTGTTACTACTGAAAGGCAAATTCCTGTTCTTAAGTGAAACTTTGGTGTGTCCTCTTCCTTTGTCGCTTGTAGGATGACGAGCTCTCCTTCTGCAGGAACCAACAATAATCTCCCATCATATTTGGGTTGAAATTACCTTGGTATCTGTTTTCCATAACTGAGATCTGTTGGTGGAAGCGCTCACCATGCTCGTCACTTACAGCCCCAAGGTTGGCCGGGAAGAAGTCAAGATGAGAATGTAAAAAATGAATTTTCAAAGACATTCTGCATCCCATTATTTCATAAGATTTAAGCATGTTTTCTACGAGTTTACGGTGGTTTTCAGCTTTGTGGTTTCCAAGAAAATTTTTGACAACTTCAACGAAAGATGTCCATGCTCCTAGTTCATTCTCATTTAGGTTAGATGGAAACGATGAGTCGTGGATGACACTGCGGATCTGTGGTCCAGTGAAAATCCAGCTTCTAGCTTAGCATCTGTCAATATTCCTTTGAATTTATCCTTTAAATATTGGAAACCACTACCTTGATGATCCATACCCTTCACGAAATTTTTCATAAGGCCAAGTTTAATGTGAAGTGGTGGAAGATGTACTTTCTGAGGGTCAATAAGTGCTGGGTGTTTCACATTGTATTTACCAACAACATGTTCAGTTCTAGATGGCCAATCATGTTTTTTGTAGTGGTTCTTGTCATCTCTGCTGTTCCATAGACACAAAAAGCACATATGCTTTGTGTAGCCCAACTGTAACCCAAGAAGTAATTATACAACTTTAAGGTCGCCACAAATATTCCATGTGTGGTCCTTATATTTGATGAGTCTTAGCAGCAGTTTCATCGATTCATAAGTCTCATTAAGGCCAGTGGCATGTGCTACAGGTATTGAAGGTTTTTCATTGCCGTTGTGCAGTAATACAGCTTTAAGGCTAGCTTTACTAGAGTCAATGAACAGTCTCCATTCTTTTGGATCATAGCGACAGCCAATCCCTTGCATCAGACCACTGATATCGTGGCAGAAACAAACGTTTTCTTCCTGTAAGTAAAATGATGAAACTGCAAATGGCGATGGCGGAAATGGGAAACTTTGGTGTTTGGTTGGAGAAGATTAAATTCTTGAAGTCTTGAACCAAGCAACTCTGCCTTTTCTTTTGGTAATTCCAAATCGCGCACTAAGTCATTTAACTCCGCTTGACTTAACAAATGTGGGGAAATATTTGCATCTGGAACATATATGCCATCTTTCCCTGTTTCTATATCACTAGCAGAATCTTCAGATGAACTGCTGTCTGTTATCGTTGCTGGTGGAACTGGTGGTGGATTTGTTTCATCATGTGGTACTGGTTTCATTGCTGATTCGCAGTTTGGGTACGTGATCTTTGATTTGTTTTTCTTTGTGAAACCAGCAATCTTTGTCAAACAAAAATAACAATCATTGAAGTGATTTTTCGGCTCACGCCAAACCATGGGGACTGAGATCGGCATAGCTTTTCTTTTACCATTCATCCAAGCTATTAACATTGCATTGCACTGTGCACAGCAAATATGTGGTGCCCAGTCCCTCTGTTGGTCTCCTAACTTAGTCAAAATAACACTTGTAGGCAAGTTTAATCTTTGTTGTTATGTTTCTACGTTGTGGCTTAGGTGTATATTGTCCACAGACAAAGCAGAAGTTGTCTGGGTGATTTACACAAGCACGTCTATTTGATGCCATTTTGAATTACCATACAATATCTGAAAAAACGTAGAAAGTAATTATTACGATGTGCAAAATAAAAAGAAATACACACCGTAGTACAAAACAAATGCTATAAAAACACACAAGTCACCACAACCTGTCACTTGCTCATCAGCAGAGAGCTTCAACAACTGTTCTGCTTGACTGTCACGTAGCGACTGACCGTTGGGCCGTTGCCCGTTACTATGCTCTTGACTCAGTTTTGCCAACTCGGGATAAATTTTATTTATCAAAATTGTTCGAATTTGTATATAGTTGGCAAAAAAAATTGCTTTAACCTTGAAAAGCAAGTTTCATATTACTGGCATTAAGCCGATTAAAACCAAAATCTGGACGTGGTAGAAAATTTTACTAAAAGTGATTTGCATTTTACACAAAATCTAGACGTGATAGAAAAAATCTAATTATAGATTTGAAATCAGCATACCGAAATTAGCTAGGAGCACCTATTTGGTCTTCTGTAACAAAATCTTTGTTGCCTAGTGTAATTAATTAGCCAAATGACCATTTCATAGTTGAACATTACACATTTGTTTTTTGAAGCTTAACAATAAAAAATAACTATAATAATACACCATTAACAAAAAATAACTATAATAATACACCATTAACTAAAGAGAATACCACTTGACTGACATGCAAATGATGCAATGAGTGGGTTTTGTTTATTGCAGGCAATTTGTACGGTACACTTAACTATTTCTCAGTCAAAAAAGATTTTTTTCTAGCCTTCTTACTTGCAAACTGTTTGATGACATCAGTAAAATCAAGCACCCTTAATTTCTCATGCTCAATGCTCAACAGGGTGAGTGAAGACAAACGGTCCTGCCCCATGGTGTTTCTTAGATAATTCTTGACTAGTTTCATCTTGGAGAATGATCGCTCCCCAGTGCAGTTTGTGACAAACATGCAGAGATAGAGTCGTAATACAATTTCAACATTAGCAAATGTTTCTACCATGTCATGTCTGTGAATTATCTCATACATTTCTAGTTCAGGACTTTTTGCAGCCTTTGCACCACCTGATGAAGGAGCACTTTCAGGTGAATCTCTTGGAATGGATTTCATAAGGTGTGCAAACTGCAAAAGCTCCGACTCCAATCCAGCCTCCAAGTCCTTAGGATATGAAGACACAAGCTTTTCAGCAGATGCTTTAAGCTCAGTGTTCGTTTTGTTTGAGATTTCTGATAAAAACCCAAATTTCTCTCGAAGGTCGCTGTAAGCAGCAATGCGTTGTTGTAGGGCAGCACAGAGCTTGTCAATGATGGGCAAGAATGCAGTCACTCTAAACTTGTCTCTCCCTGTCAGCATAACATCCTCCGCGGAGTCTAGTTCATCGTGGTGACGCTTGCGCTTCCTAATACGCTGCGTGTCGGCGTAGTATGCATCATTACTCGTCACATCACAGGGATCACACTTAGCCATAGCTTTTGCTTCAAAGTCATCGACTGGGATCTCAGGTCTTTAGCAAATTGTAAAAGAGACTCTAGCAGTGTGACAGCTGTGTTGAGGGAGAGCCAGATTTTTGCAGCTGGATACTGCTACTCTGAAACCTTTCCAATACTGTATCCCAAACTTCAAGAAGAATCACTGTTTCAAGTTTTTTCAAACCTTTGAGAAGACCACTTGCTTCAGCTCTTGTTTCAGCTGGCTGATTCTGATCTGAGAATAACTCTTCCAGAACAATGATGTTTTCTTTGTGTGCTCTACTGAGAGCAGCTACAGCATCTGCTCGTGCTGACCAACGAGTGTCTGAAAGTATTTTATCAACTTTCAACTTCTTATCTTTATTAGTCTCTAGTACCTCACGGTGTCTCCTCCAACGATAAGTAGATGCAACAAGAAAGGAGTACATATTTTGTACCAGAGCAAACAATGACACTGCAGCAGGACAGCTTTCTGCAGCACACTTAGCCACCAAGTTTAAGGAATGAGCCATACATGGTATGTACTCAGCTTCACTACACTCATTCTTGATTATCTGTTGGGTCCCCAGATATTTACCAGACATGTTGCTGGCATTGTCATAGGACTGTCCTCGGCAGTCGATAACTGGAATGTTCTTCTCTTTAAGAAAATCAAGAACAGTTGTAGCAATATCTCTGCCAGTGTGGCTTAGCATGGGAATAAACTGCAAAAACCTTTCAACTGGACCTGTAGTAGGCAGTACATAGCGGATTGTAAAAGTAAGTTGATCCATGTGTGAAATATCAGGTGTGGAGTCAACAGAAATTGAGAAGTACTTTGCTGTTTTTACTTCATCTGTTATTGAGGACATAACCTTTTCTGCCATTATTCCAATGACTTCCTCAGAAATGACATGGGACAAGTAGGAAGTATGACCACTACCTTTGTTTGCGTGTTTCTTGATATGTGCTGCCAAGAAACTGTCGTATGTGCTCAGCAGCTCTAGAATCCCAAGATAGTTTCCATTGTGTACTGATCCAATTACTTCATCTTTACCTCGAATGGCTAGCCCGCGTTCGCAAAGTAGCTTTAAAACATCTACACACCACCTCCTCAATACTGCTTGCCAGTACTCGCATTCACTTTCATATTGTTGTACTAGATTAGAGTCAATACGGGCACCCGCAGTCTTTCGATATATCATTTCGACCATACTTTTCCTGTGCTGATCTGACCTACTGTGAGATTCTATGACATACCTAGCGTTCTTCCAACCATTGAAGCCAGTTGTGAATGAGCTTTCCACCTTTGACATAAGCTTGCAAGCAAAACAATACACTTTACCAGTTGTTTTAGAGTAACAGAGCCATTTAAGATTAATTTCTTGGCCAGATAATGAATGAGTTCGAGTGAATAATGTCTTTGTACAATGACGGGTTCTGTTTAGCTCTTTCACAGCTGACTCTTTGAAGTCACCATCACAGTGTCGACATTCTGCGCTTCCCTTTTTCAACCAATAGTCACACACACTTTCAGTAATTATTTTAGGCCATAATCCAAGATCCGTTTCAAATCCTTGTTCAGTACCGGTATTCATAACTTTCACTTCCTCTTGTGTCTCCTCACTGTCACTGTGTTCAGGTTCAATTGCGCTAACTACACTAGGTTCAGTACTAGTTGTGGCTTCTCCAGTTGTTTCAGGCGTAATTGGTGTCTCTACTGATTCAGATTCAGTTTGACCGGATTCAGTTTGAGTTTGTGATTTTGCAGATTCAGATACTGTTGGATATGTCAACCATTGAGTTATTTTTGGTAGTTTTTTTACTCTTTGGTTTACGTCTGCCTTTTCTTGTCGTTTAACAGAGCCAGCTTTATACTTCCTCCCTTGATCACGATCACGACTTGTTGATTTCTCCATTGTGCCTCAGTGCAGCCTCACTGCCTTATCCTGAAACATAAAAACATAAAAAACAAACTATTTACACTTGACCCTCGGTTTAGTATTAATTAATACAGTTTAATTAATTAATTAAATACAGACACTAAACAGTTGTTCGGGTGAAAAAGTCGCTTTATGGGAAAAGTCGCCAGCCCCCACCAGTGGCGACTTTTTCCTTAAATATGTATAAAATGTATTTATTATGAAATCTAAGCTAAACTGACCTAACCTAGCCTAAGTACGTTTCATATAAAAAAATTAATTACATTAATTTAACATTTTTCAACTTATTTATGTTATTATAAAGCTGACTAAAACTCCCCCATCCCCATTTATTGACTGGCGACTTTTTCGAGATACGACTTTTACCATTACTTACCACTAAACACTCACATGTGCACTCCACAGCGGCCTGAATAGAACTAAACTCCCGCCAGCAAAGAGAGTGATACCATAATTATCACTAATCATTAATCAATTGTATTATTTATAGTGGAATCCAACATTATAATTATATGTGAGGGCGCGGGGCCCTCACAGGCGCGGGGCCGTAGGCCATGGCCTACTCGGCCCCCCCCTAAATCCGCCACTGCATGTTGTTCGATGCACATCTTGTATCTGTCAACGGTTGACCGGCAAATTGTTTTACATAGTTCCTTATCATTGCTTAAGAGCTGGAATTCTTCACAAATGTAGTCTTTAAGGTCCTGAAAACATGCTGGCCTTTTGCTGTAAAAAAAAATTGTCATGTTTAGAATAATCATCAGGAGAAAACATTTTCCTCGGTAAACTGACTTTTGGGACACCTTGTGTGTGTGTGTGTGTGTGTGTGTGTGTGTGTGTGTGTGTGTGTATTTTTTTCAATTGTTATTTCACGGTTTCGACATTCCATGGTTTTGGAGTAGTGCCAGTTTATCGTCTCGACAGGTTACAGGTAGCGAATCGAAGAATCGAAATTTTTTAGCTCTAAGTCTGGTCGGGTTTCGATTCTTTTACTGAATCGACCCGAATCGACATTTTCGATTAATCGCACAGGCCTAAACATATGTATACACGAGTTAGAATCATTCTTTCTGACGAAGGTTATACTTATTGCCCCACCTTAGAAAACAAAACATATCACGTGATTTTGCTCTCGTTGAAATATAGTCAGGCTGGCTATTATAAAAGTTAGTGTTCAGTTACACTTGGAATTAAAAAGCCACTTTAAAATAAATGAAATGGACAACATTTCGAGCCCGTTGAAATGTAGGATTCTTATCACGTTCATCAAAAGTAAAATATGAGGAAAGACTATGGTCCGCGAAACGAGGTTAGGTTTGCGAGCCGCTAATTAATTATTTGTTCTAGCTGCTGCTTCACGCGTAAGTTCATCCACGCCACAGGATCCAGATACACGATTAAAGTAGGGAATAATATTAATGCCAACGGCTTCCACAAATTTTATGATTATCTTATTTTTGGACTTTTATATAAATTTTAAATTTTCCTAATTTATTTGGTAGTTGGAATTACTCCAGTCACGCTATAAGTTTTGAGGTTTGGTATTGGGTACGTCAATGACATCTTTTTAATATTGCTGTTAAATCAAAACCACTAATTTTATAGACCAACTGAACGATAACTTTCTTCCACCATTAAATTTATTTATAAAATAAAAAAGAACAAAAAACTATATTTCTTAGATTTGTAGGTAATTCGTTGCTCGTCTCTAAAGTTTACTGTTTATCGTAAACGGAGTAATACAAACCCATTTACTCGTTATTTTTCGTATTACTCAAATAGTCAGACACTATTGAAACATCAGTTTTAAATGGCTTCTTCCTAAGAGCTGTGAAAATATGTGACCCTTCTTTTATGCGTTAAGAAATAAATTAGAATTTCGAGATCTTAAAAAATCTTGTTTACCTCCTCGTTACTTTCATTAGAAGAGCTCTTAACAAAGCCAAAGGATCGTTTTATAGTCCTAAATTTTCTAACAAACGTCCATTTGATGGTAATACAATGGTTCTCCTATTGTGGAGAACTTGAAAAATTAAAGTAAAATAGGCTAAGGACTCGAAACAACATTAATCTGGTCTTCAACAGGGTTGACATAACAGGTATAACAACGGTATAGAAATAAATAAAAGTAACGCTATATAGACAAAAATATTCAAAACAAGCCGCACCGACAAGTAGGGTTTGTATAGGGTTTGTAATCACTTCGTGATCTTAAATGCAAAGTCGTTCTTAGAATGCTCTAAGCTCGGCCCGTTTTACTCTTAGCTCCACCCACTTTACGCGAATCAGCCAATCATAACAGGCGACTGAGTGAAGGAGATATTTGTTACTCCGCTCAACTCTCCTCAAAACCACGCAAAGTTTTTTTTATTTATAGATAGATGTAACGGTACAAGCATGAGGTATAGAAATAAACAAAAAATAACGGTATAGGAATAGAATTTTATTTCTACTGTATACTTTGCTTTACTTTAGAGTAAATTGAAAATTCCTTATATAAAATATATCAGATCTGAAAGAGAAAATTCATAATAGGTATCAAGTATTCAAAATGTCTATGCATCCATGCATAATATGGTCGCATAAAGTAGCGTGGCAAATTATTAAGTGGTAATGTTCTACGTATATGATGAATTGTACTTCAATCAGTATAACTTAATTGGTAGGAACTTGTAGCGTTCACGATTAACGTTTTTATGTATTCTTACATCAATTCAACATATTTTAATATTTCTAGTATTTTATAAAGAAAGTGGTATTAAAAAAGGCTTTAGACACTAAAATTGTTTGATCCAAAGAAAACTCTGTTCAAATATTTGCATTATATCCTTAAGGTAAAAATTTTAGTGAATGAAAAATAGAAATTACTGGTTACCATAATGGAAATGTTGCTAAGTATTTAAAAACTCACCTAGAAGACTTTAAAATCTACCACAAGGAAGAGGGAAATAGAAAATATACAGAAACTCCACGACAGTAGTTAATTGAAATGCAAACTAGTGCATTTTGTTGTGAAGAAAACGCATTAACTCCAAAACAAAAAATCTCTCGAGACATTTTTTTTGAGAATCAAGCAAGGCCAGTGCTGGTATTACAAGAGAAACATTTAAAGAAAGCTGTTTAGAGCAAGTTACTGTTAATGGACGTTCAGTCTCCCTGATGGAAGACTCTGACTTTCAAGAAGCTACTGTCCCACTTCAAAAATGCCTTTGCTATTTCAGTCAATCGTAAAAATATCAAAGATTTAACCAAAGAACTCCGATTACACACACACACACACACACACACACACACACACACACACACACACACACAACAAACTGGACAAAGACATTACTGAAAAAAATTATTCATAAAAATAGACATAGCTACACGTTTTGATCGAGAAGTTTTAGGAGTTGCCATACAATATTTTAAAAATAGATTCCTACAGACACCCTACTTATGCGTTAATGAAATGGATAATCGTCATACTGGGTGCGTGGTATAAGAAAATTAATGTTCTTGCAAGTACTGGAGTATTTTAATATATGAAAATCTCAGTTATACAGCATTATAACCGATAATGGTACAAACATTTGAAGAAATGGAAGACAAGCAAAAGTACCAGAGGTCGAGTTTGACACCGATACTGAAGATGACTAACAAAGAAAATTTTCAGTTTTTGGAATCTCATAATGACTAGTGGTCATGGAGTGCAGATCAGCGAGCTATTATACCTGCGAGGTGTGCAGCACATACATTACAGCTTGCTGTGCATAATTTTTTAAAGGAAAAAAATCATAATATAAGACCACCGGACAAAAAATTAGTCACCCCTCTCAGAATGTACCTAATAACGTGTGACGGCGCCTCTGGCCTTGATAACCGCACGAATCCGGCGAGGCAGAGACTCACGAGGTTGTGCATGTACTGAACATCGATTTGCTGCCACTCGTTCATCAGCCGGTCCCGAAGTTCCGCCAGAGTTCGTGGGTGTCTATTCCTGCGCTTCACTTTCTGTTTCCAGCCTGAACAACACCTTCGACGCATTCAGGATTAAAGGCTTCATTGGACCTGCGATGTACTCGTCGCCTCCCATCATTGGAGAACAAACAAAAACGGGACTCATCGGACCAAATTACACGTTTCCAATCTGCCGCAGTCCGTTTTTGTGCCTCTGAGCCCATTTATAACGTGCCAATTTGTGACTTGCTGTTAACAGCGGCCTCTTCCGTGGTACCCTGCTCCAGATGTCCATCGCATGCAGTTCTCGTCGCAATGTCCGTTCGGAAATTGGTCGCTGGAGAACCTCATTGGTTTCTTGGAGCAATTGTTCTCTGGTTTGAAAACGATTTGCAGTTACTAGACGAGAAACATGGCGGCGGCCCCTATTGTCGAGAATTGTTTTCCGGCCACAGTTACGCCGTCGATTGTCAGTTGATTGCGAACTACACCACTCTTTGTAAACTCGCTGGACAGTACGCGTTGACACACCAACAAATTGGGTTACTTCAGACATTTTGTGTCCGTGGGCTCTGCCAAACACGATGGCTCCTTTTTGCCACTGAGTAACGTCTGCCTCACGACCCATTTTGCAGACTATATCCAACACACTTTGTTCTTCACCACCTCACGAAACAGATCTGATCCTGTGTGCTACGTCACCGCTACTTGTCACTTACCAATGCTACATCAGCGCCCTCTGTGTGACCTTGAACTTCCTACTATCGGTGCTATTAGGGGTGACTAATTTTTTGTCCGGTGTGCTTATATCAATATAATATACTAAATTCATATCTAAAAAAGCTAAGCACACCAAATTTATGGTTTATTTTGAAAAAGGCAAAGGTTTAAGCGTTCCCTCACTTGAAACAGAAACTCGATGGAATTCCTCTTCATTGTAAATAATTGAGAGAAACAGTCTCTATGCTGCAGATATCAGAGAAACAAAGCTTATACAGAAGGAAGATCTGCTTGGAATAAGTTCGATTTCTGATCACACACAAAATTTGGTACTTACGTATTAACGGGGGGCCACCACATATTGATGATTGGTTAGGTTAAGTTGTAATATTTTCGTTAGTTGAAAATTTCTAATACATCATATTTTTTAAATAGCAATATTTTTGTAAATATTTTTTTATACAATTTTCTGAAAAAAATTAATTTTTTTAGGCTTATTCATGTTGAAAATTTGGGATCATTTTTGGCCTCCAGAAACAAATGTTTCTAATGTGTAACATGTATTAATCATTGTAAATATTTGAAATATAAATCATTGTAAATATTTTAAAAAATGTTGCTATTTAAAAAATATGATGTATTAGAAATTTTCAACTAACGAAAATATTACAACTTAACCTTACCAATCATCAATATGTGGTGCCCCCCCCCTGTTAATACGTAAGTACCCAAAATTATATATATATATATACCATATGTCCCACAAAAAAGTACACCCAACTTTAGATTGTACTAACTCCTCCAAAAATTGAGATATTTTGGATCTGTTTGTTTGATTTAATATAGCAAATTATTCTTTGTTAACGTTCAAATTTATTCATGTTTAAACGATTTAGTGTTTAAGCATCTGCTTTTAACTGAAGGGTACAACAAAATGGATTGCGCAAAATTGGTCAATGAAAAAATAATGTGTGTGCTATCGATGTAATGAAAAGACAAATACATAATAATAGATACTTTAACATAATTTTAATAAGATACAAAGCAGATTTTTCTTTATTCCTTATTGCAAAAGTTATGCTTAGTTTCGTTTTCTTTCAACATGACCGCCATTCCTATCGATACAAATCTGGAGTCGAGCTCTCATCTTCCCCATCACTCTTTTGATAAGATCTGGATTGTCTTTTAACAAGTTGATTTCAGCTGTGATGCGAGTCCTCAAATCATCTAAATTGCTAGGTTGTGATGCAAATACTCTATTTTTCAAATGACCCCATAAAAAGTAATCACACGGGGTCAAGTCAGGGCTTCTGGGAGGCCATTCAATGTCATGGCCTGTAGCAATTACTCTTTGGTGGAAGACTTCCTGCAAGCGTTCTTTCACAATAACTCTCCAGTGAGCAGGAGCTCCGTCTTGCACCCACCAAATACGATTAAATCGGTTTCCATACGTAATACATATTTGTGGAAGGATTTCTCGGTCTATCATTTCTAGGTAAGCTTCACCATTTAGATTACCATCGTAAAAGACCGGGCCAATTACCGCACAGTCCTACCCAGAGAGACAGTTTTTGTCTAGTTATTCTTTTCGTAGATATGATTGTCAGGTGGATGATTTTTTGGTGCATACTGACGGCAGATTTGTCTGTTCACTGGACCATTCATAAAAAAGGCCGCCTCATCTCCAACCACTAATTGTTCCGTGAATCTTTCTGGTTTTTCAAGAAACCACTGGGCAAATCTTAGGCGGCGAGGTAGATCTCCTTCAATGAGTTTATGTCGAATTTCCATTCTGTATGGGTACAAATTCAAATCCTCACGAACTATTCGATGAAATGACATGCGTGAGAGTTCTGTACCATTTCGCCTGGTGGACACTTTTGGATCTCTCTCTAATAAATGCCGAACATGCTGAATGTTCTCGTCTGTTCTTGCCGTCTTCGGATGGCCTGAATGTCCTTTGTTCAAATTGAGGACCGTTCCTTTTTCTTTGTATTTCCGAACATTCTTCAAAATTGTATGTTTAGTTGGAGAAGCTCTATCGGGAAATTGCAGTTCGAAGGTATTCTGAACTTGTTTTAAGCTTTTAGTTTGCAGATAAGTTGTGACCATGAGAACGCGCTGCCTTCGTGTAAACTGCATGATAAGGGTTTCAAAGTTATTTATAAATTTAGTAATTCAGATTCTTCATTTATATGTATGACTCGTATCTTAGATACAAAAGTTCGAATTATTTAAAAAAATATTTGCAATATCCTTCGACGTAAAAAGTAGCACATTGGTTAAAGCAAGAGGAGCTATCTGGCTGGGAGAAATGATCATTCCGCGCAACCCATTTTGCTGTACCCTTCAGTTGTTGTTGTTGTTGTTTAGCCGATCAGCCCACCCTGATCGAGCAAGCCAGCGGCACGCAGGTAACCGATCGCCCTCTCCGGAGTGGACCAGAGGTTCAGCGCACTAGTGATGTTGTGTTGTGTTCGTTGTTGTGCTAGAGCGGTACAGTCCGTCATAATGTGTTCAATTGTTTGTGGTGTGTCCTGGCACAGGTGGCAGGTGTCGTCTATGGAGTTGTCTAGTCTGTGTTTATATGTCCGTAAGTTGGGGTGATGTCCACATCGGAATCGTGCTAAGTTAACTCGATCCGATCTGCTCAGGCTGATCTCTGACCTGTTAATGGGTGGCGGCTTCGCACCTAGGACCGCATTCGGACCGAGTCGTGTCAGTGCTTTGTGGGTTAGGTGTGTGTGTATGTGTTTTCTGTACTGTGTGATGTCTGTGGGGCGTGGTATGGAATGGAGTATTTCGTTATAATGTCTCTCTGGTGTTACCTTAATGGTGCGAGGTGTTGGTGCATGATTGTACATGTAGTGGCAAGGGTGTTGTGGGTTAGTTGTCGCTGCTGCCATGAATTGTGTTCCCCTCATGTCTAAATGTTCCCTAACTTTTAGTATTTTTGTTCTGTGTGCAGGTGTTCTATTGGTGTTGTTTGAGTGCATCCTGTAATGATACGAAGTGCGTTGTTTTGTATTGTTTGTAAGGTGTTTATGTGTGTGTTTGAGATAATGGGTGCCCAGCATGGGCTAGCATAGTCCATAACTGAGCGAATATATTGTTTGTATATGAGTGATGTTGTTTCCTGCTGGTGTCCAAAGTTTGTGCCTGTTAGTACCCTAAGCGTGTTAAGTCTTGACGTACATTTGGTTTTAATGTCCTGAATGTGGTTTGCAAAAGATAATGATGTGTTGTATGTGACCCAAGTATTTTGGTCTGTGAGTGTGTGGAATGTTGATGTTGTTTAGTGTAAGCTGTGGAATTACCTGGTGTTCTTTTGTGTTGCTTGTAAGCAAGGTGATGGTTGATTTTGTGGGCGCTACTTTGAGTCTATTGTGTGTGAGCCAGTCTTGTATACTGTTTATGTATGTTTGTAGGTTATTTGTAGCGGTGTCGATGTTGTTGTGGGTGGATGTTAGAGTGATATCATCTGCATATGATGATAGGTAAGCTTGTTATCTATGGGTGTTGGAATGTCATGCATGTATAAGTTGAAGAGTGTTGGTGAGAGAACAGAGCCTTGAGGGACCCCGTTCGGAAAAAGCTTGTTTTTGGATGACTTGCCATTAAATGTGACATGTGAGTATCTTCCTGAAGATAGTTGCTCAGCCACCTTTTGGTGTTATTGTGCATGTTTGTGTTGAGTATTTTGTTTATGAGAGGGAAGCGTGGGATAGCATCAAATGCTTTACTAATGTCTATTGTTGCTAATAGTGTACGTTGAGCTGGTCGTCTGGAGTTGATGCCATCCATGATGTGCTGCGTGAGGTTAGTGAGTAATGTCGTGGTTGAGTGGTGAGGTCTGAATCCATGTTGAGTAGGCGATAGTGGAATGTGTGGGTTGGTGATTTGTAAGATTAGTCTTTCTGTTACTTTGGAAGGTGTGCATAGTAAAGTAATGGGTCTATAGGAAGCTGGTTCTGTTGGATTTTTGTTTGGTTTGAGTAGTGTAATAATTTTACCTTGTTTCCATATGTCAGGAATAACAGTGTTGGTATGAATATGTGCTGATATTTGTGAGAGCTAGTATTCCTTGTGGGCCCAAGTGTTTAAGGTGTATGTTAGATATGTTGTCTGGTCCAGTAGCCTTCGAATTTTAATGTTTTTGATGATCTTGGTGGTCTGGTCTGTATTGAAGGGTGTAATGGTCGTGTCGAGTCTGTAGGTTTTCTTGTGTCTGGCTGTTTGTCTGTCTGCGTGTTTCTGGTTGTTGTCTCTGTTTAAGTGACTTATCTTTGCGTAGTGATTAACTAGAATGTTAGCTTGTTGTGTGTATGTTGGGATATTATTTGGCTGCGACAGATAGCCGCGTGTGAGGTGTGAATGCCGCTGTTAGAGTGGGTAATGCTGTTTATAGTCTTGTATAGCCTGGATGTATCTGTGGAGTGGTTTAGTGTTGTTATGAATTCCCTGAATGTTTCTGTTTGTTTTTCTTTGAGTTTGTTGTTTATTTCTGTGTTGAGCTGTTGTATCTGCTGTTTTATGGCTTCTGTGTGTGGTGTTTGTGTGTTATATTTGAGGTTGTTACGTTGCCTTATAGGTGGGCTATTTCTCTAGTGTAATTTGGGTTGTATTTCCTAATGTTGCCCTTGGGTATGTATTTGTTTGCATTATTGATATCTGATTAAATGTCTTGAGTGTTGTATTGATGTTTATGATGGGTGTGCTGTTTAATGTGGTGAATTGTTCCTCAGTCTGTATTTTGAACTGTTCCCAATCAGCTTTCTTGTAATTTCTGTAAGTGTGCCTAAGGCTGTTGGGGCAGAGTGTAGAATGTGTTGTAATGATGATGGGCAGGTGGTCTGATGACAGTTGTTTTTCTGTTCTCCATTGTGTATGTGTTGCTAGTGAGGGGGAACAGAACGTTATGTCTGGGGAGGAGTTTGAGTATCCTGCTTGATGTGGTATGTGTGTATGTTCTTCTGTATTGTTAAGAATGAAGAGGCTGTTTAGTTGTGTGGCTATGTTGGCGCCTCTGGTGTTGTTTTGGTTGTGCAGGTACCAACTAGTGTCTTTGGCGTTGAAGTCTCCTCCTAAGATGACATTAGTGAGAGAGGCCAGATTGTGTAACTGTGGATTGTAATTGGCTGGCACCTGAGGTGAACTATCTGGTGGGATGTAAATGTTGATTAGTGTGGTGTTGTGTTTTGCGCGTGTTTAATGTTAACTGCCTGTATTTCTATCGTGTTATCTGCTTGGATTGTGTTTGTAATGTTTTGGGTAGCATCAGTGTAGCTAATGCTTTTACGTATGTAAGTGATGAGTCCACCCCCGTTACCCCCAGTACGATCTTGACGGATCGCCGTGAAGTCAGGGATGGTGGGTGTTTTGTGTGTGCGTTTTAGTTTTGTTTCTTGTATAAGTGCTATGTGAATGTTTTGTTTGTGTACGAATTCCCTAAGCTGCATGATTTTGTTTGTGAGGCCATCTACGTTGTACTGTAATATGTTAATATTATACTTCTGTATGTGTCTCATGGTGCTATTGTGTCTATGTCTTTGTGTATGGTGACATGTGTAAGTTGTAGTGGGGCCTGGATTAGTCTTAATGTCGCCAGAGAGTAAGAGTAGTTCGGGGAGCATGCAATTGCTCCCTGTGATTGAAAAAATAGCACGCTGAGAATAGGTCCGGCCCCGGGAGCCGATCGGCACACTGACCGTGCCACGCAACGGACCGTCGACTGCCAGTCTGACCAACCGTAGACAGCCCGCTGCACGGAGATTTGAGGAAGTTTGGCCACCAGTGCGTTGATGTTTTGGTTTGACGTCGCTCTTCGCGTTGACGTGTCCGCGCTGGAGGATGCAGCCACTGTTTAGAAGCTTCCTCTCGTCAGCTGCTAACACTTTTTTCACGTTGTTCTAGCTACTGTACCTGTTCAGACGTTTTTTATAAACAAATATGCAATTTTGTCTTGCTCTCTTTGTTGGAGTTCTGAAAATGAATTGCCCTCAGTTAAAAGCAGATGCTTAAACACTAAATCGTTTAAACATGAATAAATTTGAACGTTAACAAATAATAATTTGCTAATTAAATCAAACAAACAGATCCAAAATATCTCAATTTTTGGAGGAGTTAGTACAATCTAAAGTTGGGTGTACTTTTTTGTGGGACATACGGTATATATATAAAAAGTTCATTTCCAAAAGGTGCTAAGTCCATTTTTCGTCAAAGTGGAATTTGTACCACTAAAAAACAGTTCATGCCCATGTGCATCAAGGTGAGTTATCGATTAGTTTCAAAAGGTATTAGTAGTATAGCTGCGTTTGGTTAGAGAAATTTGGGGTGCTTTCAATCCTGCTCCTGGAGGCCTTCGCCTCCATTTAAGGGGCACCCCCCTTCCTTAAGTTCCTAACCCATTTATGGGACCTCACAGGCCTTAGTGAAGGGCATTTTCCCCTTGAGGTGGCCCCTCCTCCTCGTGAAAAAAAATCATCCTCGCCTTCCTTCACGAGAAAAAATCCTCCTGTGGGGATCTTTCATGAGAAACAAAAACAAACAAACGTTGGAAGCGTTCGTGCAGAAGTTCCATTTCTGGAGCACCAGGATTCTGCTGATATACAGGGTGTCCGAGAATTATCTGTACAATTTTTGGCTGTTATTAAAAGTCAACCATGACGTGTAGAAATTCCAGTGTTGTCCCATTTTACAGAGAATCTCATTAAGTTTTTTCTGATACCACGTTTTGACAAGTTTTTTAGAAATGTACGCGGGTGACAGACATTGATGATTTAAAAGCAAGAATCACAGCTACTATTGAGCGAATTGATGTGGATATGCTGCAGCGTACATGGCAACATTTGGAGTATCGATTGGATGTTTTGCGAATCACTAATGGTGCACATATCGAATGTTTGTAACAACGTTACTTCAATAAAAGAAACTTTTGAAAATACAGATTCTAAATAATCTTGTTTAAGAATTTTACGTGTGTTATCAAGAATTTTATTAAAAGATGAAATTGTACAGATAATGTTCGGACACTGGAATTTCTAAAAAAATTGTCAAAACTTGCTATCAGAAAAACCTTAATGAGATTCTCTGTAAAATGGGACACAACTGGAATTTCTACACTTCATGGTTGACTTTTAATGACAGCCAAAAATTGTACAGATAATTCTCGGACACCCTGTATATATATGATGAAATTTTCATTATATATATATATATATGTATGATGAAATTTTCATTATATATATATATATATATATATATATAATATATAATTATATATATATATGTATATATATACTAGTAAATGTAACCAACATATATATTTTGTATATAAGAACTATAATATAAAGCAAATAGCAAAGATTTCTTTAACGCCGTCCGTGATCTCATCGTTTCGGATTAATATATTATTAACGATACCACACAAAATAAAATTAGAATACATACAGTCAACTCAAAAATTTTTTCCTTGTTCTAATATTTGTATTACGAAATAAGATCCAGAAACTATTAACTAAATTAATTTTAATTTCATTTATCTAATCTAAGGGGAAGCTATTATATTTCCAATCCATTCGTATAGTAACGTGGTAAACATTATGAAAAACAAATATTACACTGGGCAACACGTATTTTATTGAATGATATCTGACACTTGATTCTAGGTAATTTGGGTGCGCTGAATACGAATTTCAACTCGGTTTGGCTCTATCAGGTCCTGATTCTTGTCGACAGCCTATGTGCCATTTTCCAGATTTTTCAAATTAGGACTAAAAAATTAAGTCATGTGTTAAATTTTTTTTTCAAGTTTCATGAATACAAGCAGTTCAAACTACAGTAAAATTACATTATAACGATAGAAATGACTTAAAATAAAAAAACAACAGATATGAAGCTTTCACTGTGGCAAAAATTTTCTTTTGTAAGACTTTCTAGCGTATTTGCTTGTTGATGGCAGGTCTCTTTTCAAGCACCAGCAGTAATCAGCCATCATGTGGGAATCCCAGCGGCCTTGGTACCGTTCCTCCATAATTTTTATATCTTGGTGGAATCTCTCCCCTTGTTCGTCACTTACATCACCTAAATTACTTGGAAATTGGTCAAGATGGCTATTCAAAAAATGCATTTTTATGCTCATATTGCAACCTAACTCTTTGTAGTCCTTAAAAGTTTTTTACGATTTTTCGTAGTTATCTGCCCTATAATTGCCTAAAAAGTTTTCTATCAAGTCCACGAATGAGAACCAGCCATTTTTTTCGCGTTCATTCATGACATTAGGAAAATTGCGGTCTTTAATCATTGTTCTTATTTGGACCGTCGAAAATTCCCGCCTTGATTTTTTATAACTTAAACTTGGAAATTTTGAAGTTATGTATTTGAAACACTCGCCGTTCGTATCTAAAGCTTTTACATATTGTTTAATGAGGCCTAGTTTTATATGCAGAGGAGGAAATATGATTTTATCTCTGCTCACTAAAGGTGGATTAATTACGTTTTTTTCTCCGACAGTAAGTGATGTTCGTGCTGGCCAGATTTGTTTGAAATAATGTTCTTCCTTGGCTCTGCTGTCCCATAAGCAAAGGAAGCAGGGATATTTAGTATACCCTCCTTGTTGTCCTAGCAGAAAATTAACCATTTTTAAGTAACACATATGATCCACTCGTGCTCCCTATATTTGATAAGATTTAAAACCTTTTCTATATGTTCATACTTTTCTTTTAATTTTGTTGAGTGCCCAATCGGTATCGAGCCGTATAGATTGCCATTATGCAACAACACACACTTAAGACTTCTTTTCGAACTGTCTAAAAACAAGCGCCAATCATTTGCATCGTAAGACTCAACCCCCATCTTCTTTAACAAACCAACTATGTCGCAGCAATATACTAAACTATCCTCTGTTCTAAAATATTTAACAAGTTCTTCTTCTCTTTTTCTGTAAAATGAAATGTATGTGTTTGAAGTAAGCAAGTTTTTCTCTTTAAGTCTTGAAGCTAAAATTTCCGCAGCCTTTTTTGGCAAATTTAGATCCCTTACAAGATCATTCAACTCGGCCTGGTTAAACTTTTGCGGATCGTTTTGACTTTCAAATACGCTGGGGTCAAAATCGGTGTCTGACTCTGACTCCTCAAAGTGCATAACAATATTTTCAGGAACATCTTCAACTAATTCTTGAGTTGGCAGACCCTTAAATTTTGGAATGGGGCTCTCATTTGAATGTAGCACAGGTCGTATCGCGGTGTCGAAATTTGGGTACTCGATACAATGTTTATTTTTCTTAGTGAAGCCCGAAGTCTTGACAAAGCAAAGGTAGCAATCGGTCTCGTGGTTAGTAGGCTCTCGCCACACCTGATATGGAAAAAAAATTGTAAAGCGTTAACAAAAGCGACGAGAGACTTGTTTTTATGAATTTTATCAAAAGTTATCACCCAAACATTTAACATTTCTATATGTTTCAACCTTATGCAATATTTGAGATTCTTATAAACATTTTCTGTAAATTTTTGTTTATGTACCTAAGTTACAATTACATTTAGGTAAGTTACAGTATACTAGTGATTAAATTACGTAGTTTTATGAAATCATAAACTTACCATCGGAACTCCAAAAGGTATTTTTGAATCCGAACCCTTCGTCCAATGTCGCAGTCTTTCAATGCATATAGTGCAGGCTTTATGTGGAGCCCACGATTTATCTTGGTCCCCCAGTTTTATGCCAAAATAAGCTAAGTAAGCTCTTTTTACGAAGTCAGTTATATTTGCTCGTTGATGTGGAAGTGTAAAATTTCCACATATATAACAGAAGGAATCAGGGTTGTTTTTGCATTTGAACTTTCTAGTGCTTGATGACATATTGCTTGATTGTTCTGCCAATTTGTAAAGGTATTTAAAGCCCTTAATTCATATAAATTTAAGAAAATCTGAAATATAAACACAAAAATTAGTTTAAATAGGTACTTATTATGAAATAGGTACTTACAATCTATGAAATTAAACTAGAAACACGGATGAGTAATACAATATAAATTACGTCTAATTAAATCAACTATATTAAATCACGATGACAAAATTACTCACTAAATCATATGCCAATTCAAAATTATGTTAATGCCCAAACTTAATTAACTAACTCAACTGACTGATGACTGATTGAATTGACTGATTAACTCTGGAAACGAGTCGCTTTTATATATTTTAGTTGTCCCTCTAGAATACTCTACAGAGAACAGGAATGCTCGAGAAAATTTTAGAATTCTATGATATTTTTAGCTTAATTTACTAATATTAAAATGGGTTAAAAATGACAAAATTAAAAATATTTTTAGGGTGTTACATATAAAAATATACATAATACAACAATACCATAACAATAGGTACAAATACCTTGATAAAAACCTAGTTGCATAATGTGTAACTGCAAAAAGACTTAGCGAGTATTGAGAAAAAAACCTTTTTATGAATACGACGAAAGAGGAGGTGTTGAGCAAAATTAGGACCTGATAGAGCAAAACCGAGTAAAAATTCGTGCTCAGCGCACCCAAATTACCTAGAACTAACTGTCAAATCTAATTCAATAGACAAAAATTGAAATTTGTTCCCCAGTGTTATCATAGCTAATATGACTAGGATGAATGCGAATACAAGAATTTATATTTCATAAATTAAATATCGATATCTTCCTTTATAGACATATATTATACAGTTAAACAATAGCAGCTGTTGTAAGCTATGCATGAAAATACATCTTCAATAACTCAGCCTAGTCATGCATATTCGAATAGATTCAAATACTGAATCATCAAATCAAATATATATGTTTTAAAAGAGACCACATTACATAAATTTTAAATTTTAGGAGTACAAACATCAAATTCTATTTTCCATCTTCGCCATGAGCCCATGACTTCTTTCACAGTAGTAAATAAATTATTAACCTTAAGTTTCTGTAACCCAGTAATTGCACTTGTCTTTTTATTTTATTCCTCCTTTGTCTATAATTAAAAATTTACTCAAAGTTACCATCCATTTCATCAGTGAATCAACACCTATGAGCTTAAAGAATAATTTTATTTTCTTGGCTTATTTCAAATCAGATAAGTTTACCAACAGTATATAATACACACACACACACACACACACACACACACACATATATATATATATATATATATATATATATATATATATATATATATATATATATATATATATTACATTTATTTGAAATGTAGAGAAACTTTCATTATCAATCTTTCTATTTCGTCATGACTAACACCTATTTACATTTCTTCAATTAATACTTCTCTAATTTAGCGTCTGTTAGCAGCTTCCTATTTTTTTCTCGTAATAATCCATTCTTTCACTTTTCAAACGCGCGTCAGTCAATCATACCATTTACAACATGTACATATGTGCCTGTTTGGAGCAAGCTGAACCAATCCACAATCTTTACATTCTCAAGCATACAGTTATACATCTCTGCACGAATAAACTGTTATAGCATTATTACTTCTAATTTCTCAGATCTCATACAAAACGTTGATAAAGAAACTTTTCCAAAATCAATATATGTATATAATCCACCATACGCATTTTACACATGTATTTAAAACGTAAAAATTACTAGTCAGGCATATTTACACAAGTGAAGTCTAAAGATATATATATATATATATATATATATATATATATATATATATATATATATATAAGGAGCAGAATGTCGGCATCATTCAACCAGAGGACAGGAAGTGTTTAAACCACGTTTCTCCCAGAACTGTGCTCCTTACCTGATCTTTTTCCATCTCTCTTCTACCCATGAACAATTCAGCATACTCTCAAGCACACACACTTCTCTATCTTTTCCTCACTACACATACATGCATCTTATACAGTACACAACCTCCCAAAAAAGGTATAGTTTTCAGCAGCCTCGGAGTTTCGTACTTGCCCCTCCTTCAAGCATCATATACTGTATATATATCGAGGCATTGTGGTTAACAAGCATATGCAGGCAGGAACATTTTAACAAAATTAAAATTAGTAATTTGTTCCTGAATATTATTCTTTATTACTACTCCTACCAACAATGTTAAGCTAATGTTGTTGTACTTTCCCGAGTCCTTTCTGTAAATGGGCATATCATCATCTCAGTTACCTCTGCATAATTATTCATTTCAAGTAATAAAATACATCTTTCTTTCATGAAACCATCCAGCTAATTAAAGTAGCTAATTTCCAATATTCACCACAACAGTTGATAGGACACTTCAAAAGCCATCCTTGTGATAAAATTGTTTGCCAAAAAGTATTTATATATTTCTACCAAAGTGGAGGACTTTGTAACTAGGTTGACTGAGGCATAATTTTGGGCTATATTCACATTTAGCCATTTTACTGCCTACTAGCAACGTGCTATTGTAAGAGCAGAAACTGATATACTTATTTTGTAAATAATTTTAGTTTAGAATATGTTTGATTATTTATCTGTATTATATACTACTGAAGCAGCCAGCGGTAGGAGTTATGGCTTTCTGTGAAGATTTTGATTCCATCCACAGGTTCGAACAATCAACTCATCTGTTCAGGTGTTACTGAAAATCTAGTTCATTTCAAGTACCGCATCACTATTAGGCCTACAATACAGTACAATAAAATATTGCTACACAGCTTCACTTTCTTATTATTGTTAAATCTTAGTACGGAAACTGAAAAAGAAAAAAAAAGATTGAAAGAAATTCAAGTTTTTTAATTTGGGATGTATTGTTGAAGGAAAACACACACACACACACACACACACGATTTCTTTGCAGGTTATTCAGAGTGTAAGGCTGTAGGTTTGCATCTGTTTTAATAACTATGCATTCTCGTGAGACTCGAAGTAGAATCATTAGGTTTAACCAGGTTTAGCCAGTATTTTGGTGTCTAGACTTATGACAATTTATCCTATGCAAGCATATTTCAGATATTAGTAAACGGTGACCCGAAAACTCGGTCCCGAAAACTCGGTCCCAAGAAAACTCGGTCCCAAGAAAACTCGGTCCCAAGAAAACTCGGTCCCGGAAAACTCGGTCCCGGAAAACTCGGTCCCAAGACGGTGACGATGACGGTGACGATGAAATTTTTCCAAAAAAAAAAAAAAAAAAGTGAAATACATAATAATAATAATAATAATAATAATAATAATAATAATAATAAAAAAGAAAAAAAAAATTAAATTGAAAACAAGAACATAAAAAAATAAGAAAGAAGATAAAAAATAAGATAAAAAAGTAAAAATGAAAAAAAAAAAAAAATTTAATCATCATATTTTAATAAAGCGATAATTTTGTTGAATCTTTTTCTTTTTTCAAATTCATCTGTCACAATTTTGGTGCCGGGTTTTACATTATACAATATTACTTCAGTTACAGTTCTTGCATTTCTATTCTCCACTGGTACATTATAGATGGTCCCTTTATCTCTCCTTTAGTTAATATCTCATTATCCGTTAAAATTTTTTTCTTGGAAAATCTAGCCATATTTTAAAGGGGGCTTTAAAAAATTCAAAAAGAGACTGTTTTTCCAAAAAGACACTGTTTTACCCATTTACCAATTTTTATATACATGTTTAGTTTGCAACCAACTAATTTTTTTATACGTGTTTAGTTTACAACCAACATGCTAAAGCTTAATAGTTAACAGTGAATAACCCATAATGGCGGTGGTGTTCATTGAGTCGCAGAGAGGGAAGAAGTAGTTAATTGACAATTGCAATTATGTGTATGACTTTCATAAAAGTAGTGCTGCCGGTCAAAAGTTATTTTGGCGCTGTGAAAACGTGGAATGTGTAGTGCTAATGTGTCCATACTGATTCAAATACTGATATACCAAATGTTATTGCTACTGTCGGGAAACACAACCATCCTGCACATGCTTCTGCAATTCAAGCAAGAACTGCAGTTGCCGAAATTAAATCAAAGGTAGCGACAGCCAGACTCTGTACTGAACGGACGCATTTCCTGAGCTCTCTGATTTTGCATCTACTTTTGTATATTGCTGAGAATTTTACTTTGGATAGTTTTTGAATTTTATATACTTGCGTTTAAATTTACATTGTTATAGTTAAGTAATTGAATATTAGTGGTTTTTAGCGATTTAGAAGTTTTCATAGCGTGCCGGCTTAATTTACTTATACCTGTGACGGTTTAATTTTTAACTCCGCGATGCCGTCGCAGAAAGCGTCGTGTTAGGTGTAGGGTTAACCGGTGGTATTCGGAATTTAAGGATTATAACGGCGTCCAGTGGCGATTACCGATAGATCAGTTTGTTTCTTTTGCGAGTTCATGGAGGAATTAGTTGGTATAAACGCAGTGTACGTGAGGTAGCGGATAGACTTGCAACGCTTGATGAGGGCAGGGTAGGGCTACGGTTGACGTAGGCCGAACCAATACTAACGTTGAAGACGTTAGTAATTTGCAGGGTGAGGTGCGTAACTTAGTTTCTAGTTTAGGTAGCTTGTCGGGAAGGTTTAGATAGAGTTGAGGAAGGGGTTAAGGTTAGTCCGAGAGTAGTAGATAGCGAGGGATTTAGAGAGGTTAAGGGTGGAGCTAGGCCGCGTACGTTAGGTGATAGGAATCCCCCCATATCGAGGTTTCGAACCCTTTCGCCCATTTGGAAAGGGACGTGAATGAGGGGGAAACTATTTTAATTGGGGACTCTTTAGTGCGCCACATGGACAAAGAGTTCGTTAAACGGAATCCAACCAAGAGGAGGAGGGTCTGTCTCCCAGGGGCCAGGGTTGACAGAGTTAGAGACGAAGTGGATAGGGTTGACGTTGCTTCCCGTCACTCAATGTTGGTGACGATGGTAGGAGGCAACGACTCGTATAGGCCCGATACGAGAGTGCCTGACCTTTGGAGAGATATAGGGGGTTAATTAGGTCCCTGAAGGCGAGGTCAGATAGGTCTTTAGTTCTAGGTATTACCCCTAGGTACGGTTGGGTCTTAGAATTACGTCAAAAACAATATTTTTGAATAACAAATTAGAAGATATTTGTGCTGAGGAAGTGTACCCTTCGTAAAGCTGTGGTCCAAATTCAATGATCCTAGCCTTTTATAAAAGATGGGGGTGCATTTTAATGAAATAGGTATGCTAGGCTAGGTAGGTTAATAGACGAAAACGTGCGAAAGCTGTATAGGTCGAAGCCTTCTTTAAACGTTGTGGGTCCGGGAAACGCGGGCCCGACGTGATAAATAGTTTAAAACGCGGGCCCGTGGTAAAAAATAACTTAAACGTCTTTTATTGCAACGCGCGTAGTATTAGAAATAAATTAAATGAATTTAAGGCGGTAATTTATTCCAGCAACTATGATATAGTTGCTATCACTGAAACTTGTTTAAATACCGTGACTCGGGACTTGTTGGGGGAACTTGATATACCGGGTTTTAAACTCTTTACTAATGATAGGTTACATAGATTTGGAGGCGGCGTTTTGCTGTACATTCGTAATTCCCTTAGGGCTATCGAGGTTAAGTTAGATTTTCCGGCAGCAATTAATGCAATTAATGCGATCTGTGTTGAAGTTAGGGCGCGTGGTATTAGTTTTAATTTTGTCGTTGTTTATAGACCTCCCGTTCAAACCCTCGATATAGATACTAGATTTTACTCACTTCTTGGTAATTTTATTGACAATCGGAATAGTATAATTGTCGGAGACTTTAACTGCCCTAATGTTAATAACGAGAATTTTACGGGTAATGAAGAGGGTTTGAGATTGGTTGAGTTTATGGACGATAACTTTTTACGACAGATAGTTACCGAACCAACGCGCGGTGATAATATTTTAGATTTGGTGATGACGAACGGCGAGAATATAGTCGAAGGTTTAGAAGTCGGCGAGAGTTTAGGATGTAGCGATCATCAAATTCTTAGGTTTAAGTTAGCGATAAAAAACACTCAGGATAGTAACGTAATAGAAGTCCCTGATTTTCGTAGGGCTAATTTTGATAGTTTCGCGGATAGGATGAGAGTAGTGGACTGGGATAACTTATTTATGGGTAATGACACAAATCTGCGTTGGGTGGCGTTTAAAGAAAGTTTTAGGAATATTGAAAGGGAGTTTATTCCTCGTAGGCTCAAGCGCGCTAGAAATCGCGGTAGGCCGAAGTGGTGGAGTAGGGAAATAGGAGAGTTTATAAACGAGCGTAATAGAGCGTATAGACTTAGTAAGCGCAATGGAGAGGTAGCTAACTTTAATAGATATATCGAGCTTAGACGTCAGGTTAAAAGATCAGTTAGGAATGCCAAGCGTAATTTAGAGATACTTATAGCTGCGGATAGTAAACATAATCCAAAAAAGTTTTTTGAATACGTTAATAATCGTAAGCCGGTAAAAAAACATAGGCCCTCTAGTGGATGTTAATGGTGCTTTGGCTTCTTACGCTCAGGCTATGGCGGGTATTTTTAATAACTTTTTTGCGACAGTTTTTACCGTAGAAAACGTAAATAATGTCCCCGACGTGGATGATATCGTTCCATTTAGTAGCGAGACTATTTTAGATGAAATAACTGTTTACGAGGCTGAGATTGCGCATTATATCGATAGGCTAAAAGTTAGCAAGGCTCCAGGCCCTGACGCTTTTTATCCCAGACATTTGAAAGAAGTTATCGTAGGCCCCTTAACAAAGATCTTTAATCAGTCACTCGAAAAGGGGATTATTCCTGAAGAATTTAAATTAGCTAACGTCACGCCTATTTTTAAAAAAGGCGACCGCGCGGTAGCTAGCAATTATAGGCCCATTAGCTTAACGTCAATTGTCGGTAAACTTTTGGAATCCGTAGTTAGGGATCGTATTATCGATCACTTAGAAAGTAGAGATTTGATTAATAGTAGTCAGCACGGGTTTCGACGCCATAGGTCTTGTTTAACTAATTTGTTAGAATTTTATAACGAAGTAGTGCGCGAATACGATAGGCATAGGGCAGCTGACGTTATTTATTTAGATTTTAAAAAGGCGTTCGATACAGTTCCGCATAGGAGACTAATTGCGAAGGTTAAAGCGCACGGTATACGCGGTCAGGTAGCTAACTGGTTAGAAGAATGGCTTCGTGCTAGGAGACAGAGGGTCGTAGTTAATGGTAGTGAATCGGGGTGGTTAGATGTAGGTAGCGGTGTCCCACAGGGTTCAGTGTTAGGCCCATTGCTATTCGTAATTTACATTAACGACATAGATGTAGGATTGACTAGTAACGTGTCAAAATTCGCGGACGATACTAAAATAGGCGTAAGGTTGTTAACGAGGACGATAGAAATAGGATTCAAGACGATGTAGATAGGATTATGGAGTGGACAGATAAGTGGCAGATGCAATTTAACGTAGACAAATGTAAAGTTTTGCATATAGGTTCTCGCAACAATAATTACGCGTACACGATGGATGATAGGGAGTTAGCGAGCGTTGACGAGGAAGTAGATTTAGGCGTACGCGTATCTAAGATTTAAAGGTTAGGAACCAGTGCCTGGAGTCTTGCGCAAAAGCGAATAGGATGTTAGGCTTCATAGCGCGTAATTTCGAATTTAAATCGAAGGATATTATATTGCCCCTTTACAAGTCCCTAGTCAGGCCTCATTTAGAATATGCCGTTCAGTTTTGGTGCCCGTACTTGCGTGAGGATATTGATAGGTTAGAAAGGGTTCAGCGTCGTGCCACGAAACTTATTCCGTCATTGCGCAACAAGCCTTATGAAGATAGGATTAAAGTGTTAGACTTGTATTCACTCGAAACTAGGAGATTAAGGGGGGAGCTTATTGAAGTTTTAAAAATCGTTAATAACATCGATAACGTAAATTTTGACAAATTGTTCACTTTCGATAATAGTAATACTCGCAATAACGGATTCAAGTTGCGTGGCAGACGTTTCATTACTAATATCGCTAAAAACTTCTTTACGTTTAAAGTAATTGATAAATGGAATAATCTTCCCGCGTCAGTCGTTCATTCTACCAGCGTTAATGTGTTTAAGAACCGTCTTGACAGACATTTTAAAAATATTAACGTTGTTTAAAATTAAAAAAGAAAGTTAACAACAGGAGCTCTGGTGGTGGTGCTCGAGGATGAGTTTGTTGACGATGAATGCCAGCTTGTGACATGCCAGCGTGTGATGCCAGCAATTAATTATTTAAAAAAAAAAAAAAAAAAAATTAGACTAACACGAATGTAGATGTAGCTCATAGCGTAAACTAACCCACTTTTTGTTTAACTTTACCTACTTTTTTTTTTTTCTTTTTTTTTGCATGTCTACCTCTTTTCTTGCATGTTTGTAGTTTGCATGGTATGACAGTGAGTTAAGACTGTGTTTGCATGGTTTGTAAGCGTTCTTATTTTACTTCTTTTCGTCTTTCACCCCTCTCCTATTTTCTCCGACTATTTTTCTGACTTGTCGGCAGTGGCCGGCGGATGATGATGGTGAGACACTTTTCCTCTTTTTCTGAATGAATGTTAACCCACGAATGATAGGTGTTGCTCCTTATTTAACCCCTTCTTCTCTTCTCTTAACCCCCTACTCTTTCCTTTCTCTCGGGCTAGCCTTAGAGTGGATCTTAGGGTCTTTGTTAGCCTTAGCTTCTGTAGATCTGTAGATCTACAACGCGACTTCTTTTATGTGATGCTGTTCATGAATTAGATGGTGATACACGTGCTAATTTACCAACACTGCCAACATTAGCAAGATCTATTACCAACTGGAGGCATAAAGCATCCGGAATTCCTCCACTACCTGAAAATCGTACAGGATTTTGTATTCCCGATAATTTTTCTTATTTACCAAATGGTGACCTCTTTCTACAATTCGATAGTGGCTCTGAAGATCCCAACAGAATTCTAATTTTCGCAACGAGTAAAGGACTTGATGAACTCGTTAATTCACCTTACATTGGCATGGATGGCACGTTTAAAGTTTCTCCGCGTGGCTGGTATCAGTTGTTCTGTATTCATGTACAAATGAATGAAGGTTCATTTCCCCGTGTTTTTGTCGTGTTGCCAAACAAAACTGAAGTAACCTATTCAAAACTTTTGGCATCATTATTAGAGCTAAGAACAAGTTTTAAACCAACTGAAACAATGTTGGATTTTGAAAAGGCTATTCATAACAGTTGCCGCCGTGTTTTTACTGGTTGCAATATAGTTGGTTGTTTATTTCACTTTTGTCAAAGTATTTACCGAAAAATTTGTGAATTAGGACTGAAAGTTAAATACAATACAGACAAGAACTTTTCTTTAAAGATTAGGATGTTTTGTGTACTATCGTTTTTGCCAAAAGATGATGATGTGGAGGCTTTTGAAGACTTGTGTGAAGATGAGGAAATACCAATAACCTTCATTAACTATTTTGAGGCAACGTATATAGGCACTCGTAGAGGTAGACGCAACCGCAGAGAAAAGCCAATTTTTGAACTTTCTTTGTGGAATATACATAATAGAGTGAATACGGACTTACCTAGGACGAATAATGCACTTGAAGGATTCCATAGTGGTCTTCGAGCTGTGATTCAAAGTAACAACCCAAATATCTGGACACTAATAAATGCTTTGCAAAAAGAAGAATCGCTGGTTCAAACGAAAATACTACACATTAGTCGAGGAGATAGGCCTCATAAAAAAGAAAATATGTAACTAATAACGGCCGCATTAAAAATGTTGTTGAAAACTACAATGCTAATGACAAAATATCTTTTTTAAGAAACATTGCCTATAATCTTAGTACTTTTTAGTAACAGATAAGTGAAATTTTAAAATCCTTTTTTTAATGGATTTTTATGTATCCATCCATTCTTTTAATGTCGCTTTAATCTTTTTTTTGGAATAAAACTTTATCCCTTTAAATCTATTTCATTATAAACTAAACATTGTCTTAATGTCGCTTTAATGTCTTTTTAAAAAAAAAACTTTATCCCTTTAAATCTATTTCATTGTAAACTAAACATGTATATAAAAATTAGTTGGTTGTATATTATGTTATGTGAGAATACTCATTTTACTTTTGGAATAAAGTTTAATTTAATTGTTTTCATTCATGGTACCAAATTTTTTGGGACCGAGTTTTTGGGACCGAGTTTTCCGGGACCGAGTTTTCCTAGAACCTTAGTAAACACAATTAACATGGAAAAATTGTAGTGTGATTATGAATACGAGTCTTTATGCCTTACTATAATCTTACGACCATATTTAAGATTTTATACAGAGATTGCATATTTCAAGCATTATTATTATCATCATCATTATTATTATCATTATTATTATTATCATTCGTCAGCCAGACTCTGTACTGAACGGACGCATTCCTGAGCTATCTGATATTGCATCTACTTTTGTATATTGCTGAGAATTTTACTTTTGGATAGTTTTGAATTTTATATACTTGCGTTTAAATTCATGTTGTTCTAGTTAAGTACTTGAATATTAGTGGTTTTTAGCGATTTAGAAGTTTTCAAAGCGTGCCGGCTTAATTTAACTTATACCTGTGACGGTTTAAACTAATTTTTAACTGCGCGATGCCGTCGCAGAAAGCATCGTGTTAGGTGTAGGGTAAACCGGTGGTATTCGGAATTTAAGGATTATAACGGCGGTCGTATGGCGATTACCGATAGATCAGTTTGTTTCTTTTGCGAGTTCATGGAGGAATTAGTTGACATAAAACGCAGTGTACGTGAGGTAACCGAAAGACTTGCAACGCTTGATAAGGGCAGGGGTAGGGCTACGGTTGACGGAAGCCGAACCAATACTAACGTTGAAGACGGTAGTAATTTGAAGGGTGAGGTGCGTAACCTAGTTTCTAGTTTAGGTAGCTTGTCAGGAAGGTTGGATAGAGTTGAGGAAGGGGTTAAGGTTAGTTCGAGAGTAGTAGATAGCGAGGGATATAGAGAGGTTAAGGGTGGAGCTAGGCCGCGTACGTTAGGAGATAGGAATCCCCCCCTATCGAGGTTTCGAACCCTTTCGCCCATTTGGAAAGGGACGTGAATGAGGGGGAAACTATTTTAATTGGGGACTCTTTAGTGCGCCACATGGACAAAGAGTTCGTTGAACGGCATCCAACCAAGAGGAGGAGGGTCTGTCTCCCAGGGGCCAGGATTGACAGAGTTAGAGACGAAGTGGATAGGATTGACGTTGCCTCCCGTCACTCAATGTTGGTGACGATGGTAGGAGGCAACTACTCGTATAGGCCCGATAGGAGAGTGCCTGACCTTTTGGAGAGATATAGGGGGTTAATTAGGTCCCTGAAGGCGAGGTCAGATAGGTCTTTAGTTCTAGGTATTACCCCTAGGCACGGATTAGGTCTTAGGATTACGTCAAAAACAATATTTTTGAATAATAAATTAGAAGAGATTTGTGCTGAGGAAAATGTACCCTTCGTAAAGCTGTGGTCCGAATTCAGTGATCCTAGCCTTTTTATAAAAGATGGGGGTGCATTTTAATGAAATAGGTAATGCTAGGCTAGGTAGGTTAATAGATGAAAACGTGCGAAAGCTGTATAGGTCGAAGCCTTCTTTAAACGTTGTGGGTCCGGGGAACGCGGGCCCGACGTGATAAATAGTTTAAAACGCTGGCCCGTGGTAAAAAATAACTTAAACGTCTTTTATTGTAACGCGCGTAGTATTAGAAATAAATTAAATGAATTTAAGGTGATAATTTATTCCGACAACTATGATATAGTTGCTAATCACTGAAACTTAGTTAAATACCGTGACTCGAGACTTGTTGGGGGAACTTGATATACCGCGTTTTAAACTCTCTACTAATGATAGGTTACATAGGTTTGGTGGAGGCGTTTTGCTGTACATTCGTAATTCCCTTAGGGCTATCGAGGTTAAGTTAGATTTTCCGGCAGCAATTAATGCGATGTGTGTTGAAGTTAGGGCGCGTAGTAGTTTTAATTTTGTTGTTGTTTGTAGACCTCCCGTTCAACCCCTCGATACAGATACTAAATTTTACTCACTTCTTGGTAATTTTATTGACAATCGGAATAGTATAAGTGTCGGAGACTTTACCTGCCCTAATGTTAATTGCGAGAATTTTACTGGTAATGAGGAGGGTTTGAGATTGGTTGAGTTTATGGACGATAACTTTTTATGACAGATAGTTACCGAACCAACGCGCGGTGATAATATTTTAGATTTGGTGATGACGAACGGCGAGAATATAGTCGAAGGTTTAGAAGTAGGCGAGAGTTTAGGATGTAGTGATCATCAAATTCTTAGGTTTAAGTTAGCGATAAAAAACACTCAGGATAGTAACGTAATAGAAGTCCCTGATTTTCGTAGGGCTAATTTTGATAGTTTTGCGGATAGGATGAGAGTAGTGGACTGGGATAACTTATTTATGGGTAATGACACAAATTTGCGTTGGGTGGCGTTTAAAGAAAGTTTTAGGAATATTGAAAGGGAGTTTCCTAGCGCGCTTGGGCCTACGAGGAATAATCATGGTAGGCCGAAGTGGTGGACTAGGGAAATAGGCGAGTTCATAAACGAGCGTAATAGAGCGTATAGACTTAATAAGCGCAATGGTACGGCAGCTAACTTTAATAGATATATTGAGCTTAGACGTCAGGTTAAAAGATCAGTTAGGAATGCCAAGCGTAATTTAGATACTTATAGCTGCGGATAGTAAACATAATCCAAAAAAGTTTTTTGAATACGTTAATAATCGTAAGCCGATAAAAGGTAACATAGGCCCTCTAGCGGACGTTAATGGCGCTTTGGCTTCTGACGCTCAGGCGATGGCGGGTATTTTCAATAACTTTTTTGCGACAGTTTTTACCGTAGAAGACGTAAATAATGTCCCCGACGTGGACGATATCGTTCCATTTAGTAGCGAGACTATTTCGGATGAAATAACTGTTTACGAGGGTGAGTGCGCGCATTATATCGATAGGCTAAAAGTTAGCAAGGCTCCAGGCCCTGACGCTTTTTATCCCAGACATTTGAAAGACGTTATCGTAGGCCCCTTAACGAAGATTTTTAATCAGTCACTCGAAACGGGGATTATTCCTGAAGACTTCAAATTAGCTAACGTCACGCCTATTTTTAAAAAAGGCGACCGCGCAGTATCGAGCAATTATAGGCCCATTAGCTTAACGTCAATTGTCGGTAAACTTTTAGAATCTGTAGTTAGGGAACGTATCATCGATCACTTAGAAAGTAGAGATTTGATTAATACTAGTCATCATGGGTTTCGACGCCATAGGTCTTGTTTAACTAATTTGTTAGAATTTTATAACGAAATAGTGCGCGAACACGATAGGCATAGAGCAGCTGACGTTATTTATTTAGATTTTAAAAAGGCGTTCGATACAGTTCCGCATAGGAGACTAATTGCGAAGGTCAAAGCGCACGGTATACGCGGTCAGGTAGCTAACTGGTTAGAAGAATGGCTTCGTGCTAGGAGACAGAGGGTCGTAGTTAATGGTAGTGAATCGGGGTGGTTAGATGTAGGTAGCGGTGTCCCACAGGGTTCAGTGTTAGGCCCATTGATATTCTTAATTTACATTAACGACATAGATGTAGGATTGACTAGTAACGTGTCAAAATTCGCGGACGATACTAAAATAGGCGGTAAGATTGTTAACGAGGACGATAATAATAGGCTCCAAGACGATGTAAATAGGATTATGGAGTGGACAGATAAGTGGCAGATGCAATTTATCGTAGACAAATGTAAAGTTTTGCACATAGGTTCTCGCAACAATAATTACACGTACACGATGGATGATAGGGAGTTAGTGAGCGTTCACGAGGAAGTAGATTTAGGCGTACGCGTATCTAAGGATTTAAAGGTTAGGAACCAGTGCCTGGAGTCTTGCGCAAAAGCTAATAGGATGTTAGGCTTCATAGCGCGTAATTTCGAATTTAAATCGAATGATATTATATTGTCCCTTTACAAGTCCCTAGTCAGGCCTCATTTAGAATATGCAGTTCAGTTTTGGTGACCGTACTTGCGTGAGGATATTGATAGGTTAGAAAGGGCTCAACGTCGTGCCACGAAACTAATTCCGTCATTGCGCAACAAGCCTTATGAAGATAGGATTAAAGAGTTAGACCTGTATTCACTCGAAACTAGGAGATTAAGGGGGGAGCTTAGTGAAGTTTTCAAAATCATTAATAACATCGATAACGTAAATTTTGACAAATTGTTCACTTTCGATAATAGTAATACTCGTAATAACGGATTTAAGTTGCGTGGCAGACGTTTCATTACTAATATCGCTAAAAACTTCTTTACGTTTAAAGTAATTGATAAATGGAATAATCTTCCCGCGCCCGTCGTTCACTCTACCAGCGTTAATGTGTTTAAGAACCGTCTTGAAAGACATTTTAAAAATATTAACGTTGTTTAAAATAAAAAAAAAACAATTAGCAACAGGAGCTCTGGTGGTGGGGTCGAGGATGAGTCTGTTGACGATGAATGCCAGCTTGGGACATGCCAGCGTGTGATGCCAGCAAAAAAAAAAAAAAAAAAAAAAAAATTAGACTAACACGAACGTAGATGTAGCTCGTATCGTAAACTAACCCACTTTTTGTTTAACTTTACCTATTTTTTTTTTCTTATCCCGTCCTTACTTTGCATGTCTGTAACTCTCTTTTCTTGCATGTTTGTAGTTTGCATGGTATGACAGTGAGTTAAGACTGTGTTTGCATGGTTTGTAAGCGTTCTTATTTTACTTCTTTTCATATTTCACCCCTCTCCTATTTTCTCCGACTATTTTTCTGACTTGTCGGCAGTGGCCGGCGGATGATGATGGCGAATCTTTTTTCTCTTTTTCTGAATGATTGTTAACCCATGAGTGATAGGTGTTGCTACTTACTTAACCCCTTATTTTCTTCTCTTAACCCCCTACTCTTTTCTTTCTCTCGGGCTAACCTTAGAGTGGATCTTAGGGTCTTTGTTAGCCTTAGCTTCTGTAGATCATAAAACAAACAATTTTCCCCTAAATTAATGTATGGAATCTCTCTATTTAAGATCGCTGTGAGACGATACCAAAGCACACTTGAGGTGTTTCACGTGTAATACTCAATAAATAGACTGACCATATTTCCTTGAGACAAAAACGGGACATTGGGATGGCAAAAGAGGGACGGGGGTTATGTAATATTCTGTATTCATGAAAAAGTAAGTAATAAACATATTGAGCTTACAATTATTCTTCAGTGACAGAACCCATACAAAACGGTACTGTCCCGTTCAAAACGGTACGTATGGTCAGCCTATCAATAAATAATGAAGAGAATATAACTTCAACTGTTAAGTATAATGTTAATTGAATGTTATTACTCAGCGAAGAGAACTTGTGATTTGCGTTTGTCACAGATTCACGTCCAGAATGTTCTAAATCTTAAGATTTGTAATCTTTCAGAACTAATGTGAAACCTTATGCTATTTTAGGGCTAATGAGACATTATTAATTTATAAGTAAATAATGTATTACAGGAGATAAATTATTATCTCTGTTTGTGATGTATTACATAAAACTGTAATAACAATGATAATAGGCTTAATAATATTGTGATTATAATTATGGCTATGTATGATCTTTAACAATCCCGTATCACCCCGTTTGCTAGCCTATAGATTAGACCAGTGGTGCACAAACTTTTTTGATGTGAGGGCCAAACCAACCATCTGTTTTATATGTAGGGGCCAGATATTTAGATATTCTATTTTTTATAAATATGCATTTTTATAACCAGGGGTAATATTTCAGATTTTTCTTTGGGTAGCTACCCTTTTCATGTGAAAAATGTGAATTGAAAAGACCCGTGGGGGCCACATTCGGCCCGCGGGCCAGGGTTTGTGCATCACTGGATTAGACACACTAAAATCTTGTTATAGTTTATATGCATGAGGATAATTCTTTTTTCTGCAAACCATCATCATATATGACATAACATCGTATTAATGCATTGTTACTTTATAATTTCTTTACAGCGTGGTTCGCATTAAACTGTAGGCCTAAAGTGGTACGACAAGCTTGACCTTCATCAGAATGAACATTTCGGTTGGTAGCATAACATATAACTAAGATCACCAGCCAAAGTCTATATATATATATATATATATATATATATATATATATATATATATATATATATATATAGTGTACAGGGCTATTCAAACTGATTCACCTGATTTCAAATGAGAATATTTTTTAATGTTACAAATACAGTGTGATTTGTGATAATCAACCAAAAAAAAACTGTCCAAATTTTGTCTCTCACCTCATAAATGCTCTATGTGACTTCCCCTAGTTACACGAGCAACGTCGACACGGTAGTCGAATTCCTCCCATACTCGCTCCAGCATGTCCGTTGTCACTGACTCTACGGCAGTAACAAGCCTTTACACAAACATCCTGTTTCCTCGAACTGCCGATACCACCGACGGATGCTCTGAGCACCGGGTGGATCTGTTCTGTAACGTCGACGAAACTCACGCTGCACTGTGACTACCGATTTACAGCTCGAAAACTGCCACACACAAAACGCCTTCTGCTGTGCGGACGCCATTTTCACACTGACTGTTTGTTGCTAGGCTAGGCCACAGCGTGACTTTGGAGCCCTCTCGCGGTGATCTTGTAAAACTCGGAGATTTCCTCTTTCATGTGGTGTATGCCCAGTTGGCACGGTTGATAGGTACGGAAGTATTCTCAGTTGAAATCGGATGAATCAATTTGAATAGCCCTGTATATTACTTTCGAGTTGTATTAATACAACGCACAAAGCTCAAACGTTGATCATGGAAACTTCTTTTAAATGATGGATATGGAAATACAAAAGTTTAATTCACAGATTTCCTCTTTTCAATAAAAAGTTCAAAACTGAAAGTCGCCGTGTTTGACTTTAAGTTCCACCCGCAAATTTCCTGGAAATGTGACATCATTCATAGCAATTGATTCCTTATATAAGATCCTGATTTTGGAAGCCCAATCATTCAAGACCTTAGTATTTTTTTAGAAGACTCAATTTTATTTCTTCTGCAGCTTGATATAGCGCAATTATATCAACTGCAAAAGTGGGATCACCTGAAGATCAGGGCCCCCAGCCTTCTTTAGTTAGACTTATAAGGCTAACTAACAAAACTATCACGACCTAACCTAACCAATCGTTAGGTCAACTGTACGCCCTTGACGATTGGTTAGGTTAGATCGTGATATTTTCGCTAGTTAGCCTTATAAAGCTAACTAAGAAGGCTGGGGGCCATGATCTTCAGGTGATCCCAAAAGTGTCCTCATTACTTATCACTATTTATAAACACACATTCATGAAAACAACCATCTTTTTCTTAAAACTAAGTAGCTGTCATTTACCACATCATATGGCAAGTCACAATAGACCTACTGGCCTCTTATTGCACAATTATATCAACTCCAAACGTGCCCTGCATAACATGGCACTGTAAACAGTGCCACGTTATGCAGGGCACTTTTATAGCTTTTTATCATATGTGAAAGCATCTAAAACTGTATAATTCTTCTACTCGATGGTTTAAATAAGGATTTCTGGTAGATCGGGGTTGATCAAATAAATTATCATACTGATGTAAACCCGAGATGTCTCTTGTGTGTTTCCAACAGTTAAATATGTGTAAGATTCACTTCATCACCATGAAGATAAGGGTAAGATTTAGTTGCTATGTGCATGAATATAGTGTAGTGATTATATCAAGCTACAGAAGAAATAAAATTGAGTCTTTATGAGGCATTAAATTGAACATGAGAACTCTGCAATATTCACGGATGGTCCATGAACAGCTATATTAGACTCCTACAAATGCAAATAATGTATGCTTAGAACTTAGATATAGCATGTGAAATTGATTTATAACATTTTTAAATAACAGTGCTAAAAAAAAAATATGTACAGTCGCACAATTTGCTGAAGACAAAAGTACAAAAAACTTTCTATATGATTTGTTAAATAGTACCTCCTTAGCTAGGTTTGAGGAAAATTGGCTACTTTGATGAATGAGTTACAAGGAGTTACAAGGAAAAGAAGTACCTCAAAAGGCCTTGCGGCCCATACCGAGGAGGTACCAATGGCAACGGGTGCCAGGGAAAATTTTCTACACCGTCAAATAGTGTGCAAGATTTGGTCTAACCTTTTCTTGAACTGATCCACAGAGGAACTGTCACAACTTCTGAAGGTAACCCGTTCCACGTGTCACAGATCTTATACGTAAAGTAATTCCCACACACACTAGTCCTAAACCGTTTCAAATCCAACTTCCAGCCATTGTTGCGAGTTAGGTTATCATTTAAATTAAACATGCTTCTAAAATCGACATCTTTGAACCCGCGTCACCTAAGCGTCGATTGTAGCCCATATGCCTAACGGAAGGGATTAACTTTGTGGCATTCTTCAGCCGGTTTTCAATCCACCTATCTACTTCCCCACCAATACCCAGCGCGCGCACTTTGGCCACTAGCCGGCGGTGAGGTACCTTATCAAAGGCTTTCTCATCAATCGCCCTACTCTTATCATACTCACTCAACATGACGTGGAAAAACTCGAGCAAGTTGGTGAGACACGACCTATGCCGTCTAAACCCATGTTGGAGACCCCAAGTAGCTTGTAGGAATCCAAATGGTCAACAATCCTACCCGCTATTATCCCCTCTAATTATTTACCTACAACTGAAGTGAAATGGTGTTATTTATAGAGGTTCCAAAGCCTCTCTTCCCACGCATGAGTAGCAGTAGGGTCCTAATGGTAAGTAGTAGAGAAAAAGACTTAATACTAAGTTTTTTTTTTTTTTTTTTTTTTTTGCAGTCAGAGGAGAGCATCCTTAACCTAAGCTAAAAGGACAGAGTAGGGATGGAAAGGGGTCCTAGTAACCCACGGGCAGAGATGGGCACGATCTTGATCTTGAAGATCACTTTTATTATGTTGATCTTGATCTAAGATCACTTTATTTCTTGTGATCTTGATCTTGAAGATCACTTTAGACTTCAAGATCACTTTTAATTTCAGATTCTTAAATATGCCGCTATGCGAATGTCATTTGTTTTTTGTCCAAGCGACATCTGGTGGCAACTTTGTTCAACACCGACTGTTTATGTTTTCTGTTAGTTGGGTGACTTGCGTCATGCGTGGGCTCATGGAAGGTGTAGTTGCTGTGGAATTTAGGCTCGTAAAAAGTGTAATTTACTGTGCAATTATGTTAAAAGTGTTCTATTAATATATTATTATATATAGGCATAAAATATAGCCTATAGGTCCGTATTCATAATAAATTAATTCTAAACATATTTTATTTACAGATTGAATTTTTTAATAATGAGTGCAATTTTACAACTTCAACAGGCTCCCAAGGGAACCAAATATTCTAGGTTGTCACCAGAACAGTATTCAATATATTTAGATAACAATGTTGGTAATAAGGATCAATCTGTGCTATTGAACGGAAAATATTTTCAAATTGTCGAAAAAACTGGAAACAGTATCAAAGTTATTTGTAGGCAGTGTACAAAGAAAACTACAATTCTGTCTGCTGGCCTCGACTCAACAAGCAATCTTCTGAGGCACCTCAGGGTTAGTACTACTTAGTAACTAAGTAGTAAGTAGCAACATTAACATAATGGTTCAAGTCATATTTTAAGTGACTGGTGCCATACAAGACTAATGCTACATTTACATAGACGTCCATTTGAATATATTGTGCACTTCAGATATTAATAGATTATGGACTAGTAACTACATTAAAAACTGCCGATATCCAACTATAATAAAACGCCAGGTGTATCTGTCTTTCTCTCTGTCTGATCCATGTCTGTAATTTCTCCTATTTAGTTACTGAAGGACGAAATTCGGCTTTCAATTTAACATAGGATAAAAATGCACTGATCATGGTGAAAATAATTTTAGTTAAAGATAACAAAATTTTAGAATCTTGTTAAGTATTAATTTCAACTAGAAGTTTGATACTCTGATAAATATTATACAGGGTGTTCAAGAAGTCTCTCCGCATGATAATAATTTATTTTCTTGTGCAGAAACTACATTCGGATCTTTTGGGTGAATATGAATCGGAGAAGAAATCTCGCAAGCGTCCAGCTAAAGAAGAAGATGCCAGCGGCAGCAATGCTGGCCCTGCCAAAATTGCCAAGCAGTCAACACTAAGCATGTTCCACATTTCCAAGCAAAAACCAGGACCACCAATATGCAAGGATATCCTTGAAAAGAAGATTCTCTCGCTTGTGGCTAATGGGCTCCTACCATTGAGCCTAGTTGAACTACATGAATTTAAGGATCTTCTTTCATGTTAGTATAACTCAAATATTTTGCTATTTTTTCCATAGCTAATATCTGATTAAAATAATTAATCATATTATTTGTATGAACATTAGACTATCGCTAGCCTAGCTAAATATTTTGATATTTTTTCCATAGCTAATCTATTGTATTTGTTTTAATTTTTAAATATTTTTTTCAGACGTCAACCCGGCTGTTCAAGTGCCATCTAGACGCACCCTGGCTAGATCTCTTGCAACAACAACCAGTACAATGAAGGAAGACATACAAGCAAAACTGGCAGCAGTTGACCATGTGTGTGTTACATGCGACATATGGTCAACTAATCACCGCAGTTTCATGGGAGTCACTGCGCATTGGGTATGCTATTGATTTAGTGTATTATTTTTATATAATTGATAAATTGACCATTGGTGATAGACTGATAGTCTGATAGAATTATAGTATAATCTTTTCAATTATTCGACATGTGTTCCTCATTCATTAATTTGGTGAGTCTTCATTTTGCTGTGATTCACAGTAATTTCACACTAATTCAGTCATCTGTCATTGTGTCTGATTCACAGCAAAATGTGGAAGAGTCCATATTCACAGGCTGTGAATATGGACTCTTCCACATTTTGCTCTTATGGGATGGGTCACTGATGTGGTGGTATGGTAGGCGACTCATCGCTGAATTGCCTCCTTTATATCACATAGTTCTTCTCTTCAATGTTTGGTGGCGCAGTTTAGCTGGTGCGTGTCTAACCAATATTAAATTAAGCTTAAAAAAATGTTCATACAAACATTGATTTTATATTCTTACATTACAGATCAATGATGACTTGTCGCGAGGATCAGCTACACTGGCATGCCGAAGATTTCGTGGAACACATAGCTTTGATAAAATTGCTGGAATATTGGACAGGATCAACTCGGAGCATGGTTTATCTTATAGAAAAGTTGTATCTACAGTCACCGACAATGCATCGAACATGGTGAAATGCTTTAAAGAGTTCGGTGTTCGTGTTCAGAATCGTACTGACGACATTGATGAAGATGATGATGATGAAAAAGATTCAGATGAAGAGGTTATCATCAGCAACTTTCCTGAACATTCAGGAGAGCATGGAGAGGAGTCAGTGAAACTATCATCCCATATTCGATGTGCCTCCCACACATTGAACTTGGTAGCAACAACTGATGCAGATAAAGGACTGAATTCACCTGGACTAAAGAAGATAAAGCATTCTGCAATGGGAAAATGTTCGGCGCTGTGGAATGCTGCTGGTAAAACCAAGTCAGCAGAAAAAATACAGAAATAACTGGCGTCCAATTTAGGTACCCATGCGTCACCCGATGGAACTCAATGTACGACTCATTAAGCCAAATATATAAACATAAGAACGACGTGAATATAGCTCTTGAAGAACTGAATCTACCCATCCTCAAAGACAATGAATTGGAATTTATTTCAGAATATTTGTCTGTTCTAAAACCAATTGCAGCAGCCCTCAACAAATTACAGGCAGAGAAAGAATGCTACTACGGTTGTCTTCTTCCAACAGTCCTAGTGACTCAAGATGCCCTCGCAAGATTGGAGCCTATCCAACCAAACGACCTGCGCTTGAGACACTGCATGCCATTACTGGCAGCAGTCGTCTCTGGCTTCAATGCCAGATTTGGTCATTTTTTGTCGTTGAGCCCCGAGGTAACTGATGCCGTTTTGGCCTCAGTATCTCATCCGTATTTCAAACTTAGATGGATATCATTGTTGCAAGGGCCTAATTTCGGCGATCATGAAGCAATCAAGTCTCAAGTAAAAGACAAGCTGCAAATGGCTGTAAGAAATTGTAATTCTGACAGCAGTGGTAATAGTTCGGTGAACTCAGACTCATCTGAAGACGATTTCTTCAGAACTATGGACGGCTCATTCTCTGCTCCAAACAACAAGGAAGACTTGGAAGTCCTCAATTATTTGCAGGACACCAGTAAGGCACTCGACTCTTTAGATAGGTATCCTGCTATAAAGAAGATCTTCAAGAGGTATAACACCACGCTACCTTCCTCTGCACCAGTGGAACGGTTGTTTTCGTTTGCTGGCATGGTTCATAGCCCCAAACGAAGTCGTCTCTCGGATGGTAACTTTGAACAATTGGTTTTGCTGAAAGCAAATGTTTACAGCGGTTGAACATTAAATTAACACACTTAACTTGCGGTTTTTACCCTTATATTGTCAGTAATTGCGTACTGCAGTAAAACTGTAAAATTAAATTCTATGTAAAAAATGTTTACTTATATATGCTGACCATTCATTGATATGGGTTATGGACCTGGTGAGTGAAATGAGAATTGAGAAAAATAGAACTAAAAACTATATGTAGGTCATTTAATAGTTTTTTCTTTGCTGATAAGTTATGATAATACTAAGTTTTAAGTTTACCACCTGAAAAACTGAAAGGGGAATCGTCAATCCCCGTGGTTTAGATCAGGTGACATGGGTAGGATGCGATGCTTGTATTGCCTCAGCCCTCAGGGGAGTATTAGGAGTGATACTTTTCAGGAGTGATTAACAAAATAATTTGTTTTTGTTTACTCGACAAGAGTACAACTTTTTTCAATTCATATAAAAGTGATCTTGAAAAGTGATCTTCAAGATCACGATCTTGATCTGGATCTTCAAGATCACATTTTTCTGGTGATCTGATCTTGATCTTCAAGATTACCAAAGTTGGTGATCTTGCCCATCTCTGCCCACGGGACAGATTTGTACAACAGACTTCACCCGCCCTCCCGAAAGAGAGAGAACCTAAAGGAATTGGCAGCCAATTTCTCTAGAATCCCACGACTCGGGACCGGAGGGCTGTCACACCCCAAGTATAAAGTTTACAACACCCAGAAGGAACGTGCATAACCTTTATACCCCTGCGGGGGAGGGAGATATATTGTAAATACATAAATCTAGTACTAGGCTGTGAGAGAATCCTCTTCCTCTACTGTATTTTCTCAAGAACCTACCCAACTCTTTCTTATTAAACTCGACTCTTTGATACTTAATTTTATTGTTTTAGGCTGAAAACCCCCAAATGTTGATTTTTTTCTTAATTTTATTGCAACTTCTGCTACAGTTTCGCTCATTTAAAATAATTTCATTATTCAACGTAGCTAAATATTTAGAAAAACTTGCATTACACCTTTTCAAACAATTTTCTGAGAATTTAACAATTCCTTAAAATAGTGTTGACTCATCCTGTCTCATCTGTTTAGTTTAAGAACTGCCAAAACCCAGTGTATTAAAAACCATCTTCGTAAAGCAATACTCCTGCACACTTGTATAGGCGCTAAATTTAATTATACTGGCTTTCTCATCATGTATCAGGGTTGGGCCAATTAACTTCAAAATTAACTAGTTAATTTAACCTGGTTGGCAAGATCCTCAAATTAACTTAAGTTAGCACATATTTTGAAAATTAAGTAGTTAAGATAAATTGAAAAGTTAACTAGTTAAGTTATTCAATTAGCTTTTGCTTACTTGGTAGTCGTCCGTAAAACCACCGTTATACCTAGCCAGTCGTGATATTTTATATTTAACACACAGAATTGACGGAAGAATGTTTGTTCATAGATTGGAGTGATGTAAATCTAAATTAAGAAGGCTAGAGTACGCTGAAAGAGTAAAGTAACTGGTATTGAGAGAATCATCTTTTCAATCCTACAGTGCATATTTGGCTAACTTGTGTTTCTGTGAATTCTAGGTGTGGGAACCCCAACATTTGGTTGTTTCCATTGTGTGTGTGTACCCGCACAAAAATATATACATTCAATATATACATAGATATGTATATGTACAAATAACACCAGTACAGTACACATTTGAAAACGTGTCGATCGATTTTTACAAACTAGTTGGTGATTCTATATAATTTGAGTGCGCTGATCTCAAAAATATAGTTAGTTTTTCCCTATCACGTACGGTTTTCTTACTACAGGGTGTGTCATATATAGTGATCACCCTTTATTATTTTCTTTCCCTTCATTATTTACTACTCTATCGGCTCTTTATTTCATTTATCACTTGCTTTCTCTACTCATTTCAACACTACTTTACAATTATATTCATGGTAGCCACGCCGAGCCAAGACTATGAAAGTCGTTACAAAACAAAGGGGGGTTTTATTAACACTCTTTTAACACTTTTTATTATTTATTTAACTCCGAAAATGGTTTAAGTAATTTAGGGGGGGTGCGAGTACGGAATTTTACGATAACATTTTACGTCGGAGAGGAACACAAACAATTAATTAAACTTTACGTTACATGACGCCAACCTTACGCGTAACGCGTTGCCTAGAAGACTCACTCCCTTGTGGGGGTAGTCTGCTCTGTGGGCCTCTGTTCAGGATTGCCAACTCTACCCATTTTAAACAATTTAAATCTAACAAACATACTTTTTCGTAATTCCATAATTATTAGTAAATGATTTACATTAAACATTATCTTAATTAAACAAAAATTCATATTCTTAACTAGGCATTACTACACATAAATCCCCCATTTATCCCCAAATGTGAACCATCTTATCGAGACCATGCTAAACCATAAATTTTGTTGTTATAGACTACAGTAACGCTTACATAATAATGTAGGGTAAATATATATAACAACCAGTCCCGTTCCCAGCAAAATACTCTCTCCCCTCCCATCAATGGGTGGTTAACATTTGGGGACAGATGAGGTATTACAACACCCCTTGTAGCACGAAATCTTTAGGTGATAGAGTAAAATCTAATTAAAGCAGAATTAAATAGTTCCTAGCTCTTGGACAAGCATATTGCTTGTTTATGAAAGAATAAAAAAATAACTGAAAGAAACAAAATATATTTACCTTTACTTGCAAACATTTCAGGACTTATTCCAAAGTATGTGTCGGATGCCAATAAATTGTTCTCCTGCAATCTAGACCCCAAAAGTTCTGCAGTCCTTAGGCAGATTCAAATCCCTGACTAAGTCATTTAGTTCGGCTTGGGTTAATGGTTTAGGAGGATCTCGGTCAGCTGTTGGCTGTTCATAAACATCATCATTGTCTGGATTTGGAGCTGAATCAGAATCTGAATTGTATTGATCCAGACTCTCGGGTGGGCGGGGAATAGGAACTTCTGGACCATGGGGTACCGGCCTTATTGCAGATGGAAGACTTGGGTATTGAAGGCTCTCTTTATTCTTTGCATTATAACCTTTAACATTGCAAGAACAGAAGTAGCAGTCGTCGGTATGATTTCTAGGCTCGCGCCATACTATAGGGATCCCAAATGCCAAACTTTTCTTTTTACCTTTGCTCCAATTCCTTAGTGCCGCAACACACGTAAGACAAACCTTGTGTGGAGCCCAACTTTTGTCTTGATCTCCTAATTTAATTCCAAAATAAGCATGATAAGCTCTCTTAATGAAGGTCGTTACATTTGTCCTTTGTTTTACAACAGCATACCGACCACAAATATAACAAAATATGTCTGGACTATGGGTACATCCTCTAGAAGCCATTATTAAAATTTTAAAGACGTAATGTTAGAATTATCTATCTGAAAAATATGAAAAGACGAAAATTAAAGATAAAAAAGGTAAAAATTACAAAACGCCCCAAAATTGTTTTGCTAATAACTTTAAAACTGTGGGTGATAGAAAAAAACTGGTAGCATTTTTAATTTAGCGCAGCGAACTGCTTCAGAATCACAACTCAAAATAAAGAAATCTATTTTCATGCAGACCGGTGTAATCGAGGAAAAAATACTTCGGTCTTGAATGATTGGGTTCCAAAATCAGGATCTTCTATAAGGAATCAATTGCTAATTGCTATGAATGATGTCACATTTCCAGGAAACACTGGTATGCATATGAATTTTTTTTGTCTGCTGTGAGGGTTTTTTCAACTCATATTATATAATTCGACCATGCTGATTCGAAAATGACATTGGTTTTCCTCAATCAGGTCAGGTTTTTTCTCTATTGACCATTTATTATAAGTCCAATTTTATCCCCAAATTTATTGATTTTTTTTAGCTTAAACACTGTAGATACGAGTAATATTATAAGAACATCGTGAAAAATGAAAACATTGTGTGAATAAATACTTTTATTCATACAATGAATATGGAAAAAGTTTATTGAGGAAGAAATGAAGTTTTTTTGGCTTTCCGTCTGTGTTTTTCTTCGGGCACGTCTCGCTTCAAACACCAGCAATAGTCCGCCAGCATATTGATATCCCAGTTTCCCTGGTACCTCTCTTCCATTATTTTGATATCTTTGTGAAATCGTTCACCCTGTTCCTCACTATAATCCCCGCAATTTTCAGGAAAATAGTCCAAGTGGGACCACAAAAAGTGCATTTTTATGGACATGCGCGACCCATGAGCTTTGAAAGCTTCCATCAAGTTTTCGACAACGGACTCGTATTCTGGACTTCTACGCTTGCCAAGAAAATCAGTGACAACTGATTTGAATGCCTGCCAGGCATTCTTCTCAGTTGGAGTCATTGCGTTTTCGAACTGAGTATCCTTGATCAAAGTTCGAATTTGAGGACCATCAAAAACCCCAGCATTTAGTTTAGCATCAGATATATGAAGAAATTTACTCTCGAGATATCGGAATGCTGAACCCTCCTTATTCATTGATTTGATGAAATTTTTCATCAAGCCCAGCTTAATATGAAGTGGCGGGAGCAAAATTTTTGTTGGTGGTACAAGGGGCACTGAAACGACATTATGCGACCCAGGTTCAAAATTCTCTCTGGATGCCCATTCACGCTGTGCATAGTGCTTCTCATCCGCTCGGCTATCCCATTTGCAGAGGAAACATGGGTATTTCGTGTATCCCCCTTGCATTCCCAATACAAATGCCACAATCTGAAAAAAAATAAAATATTTAAAGAATTTAGAGAATTTGTTCTATCAGATAAAAAAATCTATGCATTGGACTGTATCACTTCTGTGGGGAAGTTAAGTGTTCTTATACGCTCTCAAATAACCTTTGGAAAAACAACATAGTCAATAGCAATAGTTTACTTATGATATTAGTATTACCTTCAAATCTCCACAGATCCTCCAGTTATGTTGGTCGTATACGAGAGCATCCAGTAAAATTTTCATGTTATCGTAGCTCTCAGTAAGTTGTACGGAATGTGCTACAGGGACTGATGCAACCCTATTCCCAATGTTGAGAAGTACTGCTTTCAAACTTCGTTTAGACGAGTCTAAATAGCCTCCATTCTGATGCGTTATATGGCAGGCCCAAGGATTCGATTAGCCCCTCAACATTGTAGCAGTACACTAAGGAAGAGGTATTTTCGTGCACTGCAAAAAACTTGCGGAATTCTTCCTCTCGTTTCCTATACCAGGAGAATGTTGTTCCCGGAGCCAGCAAGTTGTCCTCTCGAAGTCGTGAGCCCAAGATCTCGGCAGCTAATTTGGAAAGTCCTAAATCCCTGGTAAGATCATTAAGTTTGGCCTGGTTGAGAGGCCTCGGCTCATTTGAAGCGGTATTTTGAGGTATATACGACTGGGACTGGTCATTGATTCATCATCAGAATCATCGAAGTCCAGGGTTTGAGGTGGGTCGGGTATTGGAATTCCAGGACCATGGGGTACAGGTCTCATAGCAGAAGGAATGTTAGGGTATACAACAATGTGTTCATTCTTCTTGTTAACTCCTGAAAATAGAAACACAGAAACATGAATATAAAACTTGCATATGAAATAGAAGCAGCATTCAGACAGTGGCGGCTCGTGAGGGAAGGCTGCGGTCTGTAAGATATGAAATAGGTCGATGGAGTCTATATTTTCTTTCTTTTTCATTCATATTGTCCCTTCGGGGACAATATGAATGAAAAAGAAAGAAAATATACAATCATTGTATATGTAAATGTAACTTGTATAACAATATGTATGTGTAAATGTATTTTTTATAACAATATGTATATGTAAATGTATTTTTTATAACAATAGTATGTAAATGTATGATTACCATTATGGTGAATATTATGCTATATATGGTGAATTTACATTATGGTGAATATTATGTCAAGTTTCATACGAGGATTTCAAAATATTTAAGAAAAATAAATTTATAAGCCCACCTTGGAGTTTGTCATGCAGAAATAGCAATCTGTCACGTGATCCTTTCCTTCTCTCCAAATCATGGGAATTCCAAAAGGCAAAGATTTCGCTCTGCCTTTGCTCCATCTTCTCAAATTTTCAATGCACGTCTTGCAGCACATATGAGGGGCGAAATTTTTGTCCTGGTCCCCTAGCTTAATTCCAAAGTATGCTCTATACATTGTCTTCACAAATTTAGTGATTTGGGACTGGTTATTTGGCATGGTAACCGTCCCACATATGTAGCAGAATCTATTGGGATCATTTTTACACGCTCTATTCATTATGAAATATTTTATCTATATGCCTGAAAAGTAAAAAAAGATATTATACAAGTGAAACAAGTGATGATAGATGTTACTGTTCCAATTCCGCTTTGACAAAATCACGAAAAATTCTATTTTACTTATGAGGCCATAGCCGGATAACCTGAGCTGATTGAGAAAAATGGATTGCAGATCCGAAATCAGCAGGAAAAACTCTATAAGAATCACTTACAAAACCCTTGACAGCAAAATTGATGCATACCAGTGAAATTTGCGGGTGGAACTTAGTCAAACACGGCGACTTTCAGTTTTGAACTTTTTATTGAAAAGAGGAAATCTGTGAATTCAACTTTTGTATTTCCATATCCACCATTTAAAAGAAGTTTCCATGATCAACGTTTGAGCTGTGTGCGTTGTATTAATACAACTCTAAAGTAAATAAGATATAATATACATATATATATATATCCTGATAGGCGAATTTCAATAAAGCTATTTGGAATTATTACATCGAAAACATAATTAAGAGATTGAAACTCATTTCTTCATCGTATATTTCATGAAAATCGTAAAAAAAAAAATTATAAAGTAACAATGCATTAATATGACGTTATATGTCATATATGATGATGGTTTGCAGAGGAAAGAATTATCCTCATGCACATAAACTATGTTGACAAGATTTTAGTGTGTCTAATCTAAAGGCTAGCAAACGGGGTGATACGGGATTGTTAAAGATCATACATAGCCATAATTATAATCACAATATTTGTTTAGTGGTAACAAATTATTAAGCCTATTATCATTGTTATTATAGTTTTATGGAATACATCACAAACATAGATAATAATTTATCTCCTGTAATACATTATTTATTTATAAATTAATAATGTCTCATTAGCTCTAAAATAGCATAAGGTTTCACATTAGTTCTGAAACATTACAAATCTTAAGATTTAGAACATTTTGGACATGAATCGGTGACAGACGGAAATCACAAGTTCTCTTCGCTGAGTAATAATATTCAATTAACATTATACTTAACAGCTGAAGTTATTTCTCCATTATTTATTGAGTATTACACGTGAAACACCTCAAGTGTGCTTTGGTATCGTCTCACAGCGATCTTAAATAGAGATTCAATACATTAATTTAGGGAAAAATTGTTTGTTTTATGATCTTAATGATCATCATAATAATAATAATAATAATAATAATGCTTGAAATATGCAATCTCTGTATAAAATCTTAAATATGGTCGTAAGATTATAGTAAGGCATAAAGACTCGTATTCATAATCACATTACATTTTTTCCATGTTAAATGTGTTTACTAATATCTAAAATATGCTTGCATAGGATAAATTGTCATAAGTCTAGACACCAAAATACTGGCTAAACCCGGTTAAACCCAGTGATTCTACTTCTAGTCTCACGAGAATGCATAGTTATTAAAACATTAGATACAAACCTACAGCCTTACACTCTGAATAACCTGCAAAGAAATCCTGTGTGTGTGTGTATTTTCCTTCAACAATACATCCCAAATTAAAAATTTGAATTTCTTTCAATCTTTTTTTCCTTTTCGGTATCCGTACTAAGATTTAACAACAATAAGAAAGTGAAGCTGTGTAGCAACATTTTATTGTATTGTAGGCCTAATACTGATACGGTACTTGAAATGAACTAGATTTTCAGTAACAACACCTGGACAGATGAGTTGATTGTTCGAACCTGTGGATGCAATCAAAATCTTCACAGAAAGCCATAACTCCTACCGCTGCTTCACTAGTATAATAATACAGATAATCAAACGTATTCTAAACTAAAATTATTTACAAATAAGTATTACAGTTTCTGCTCTTACAATAGCACGTTGCTAGTAGGCAGTAAAATGGCTAAATGTGAATATAGCCCAAAAGTATGCCTTAGTCAACCTAGTTACAAAGTCCTCCACTTTGGTAGAAATATATAAATACTTTTTGGCAAACAATTTTATCACAAGGATGGCTTTTGAAGTGTCCTATCAACTGTTGTGGTGAATATTGGAAATTAGCTACTTTAATTAGCTGGATGGTTTCATGAAAAAAGATGTATTTTATTACTTGAAATGAATAATTATGCAGAGGTAACTAAGCAGATGTTGTGCCCATTTAAAGAAAGGATGCGGGAAAGTACAACAACATTAGCTTAACATTGTTGGTAGGAGTAGTAATAAAGAATAATATTCAGGAACAAATGACTAATTTTAATTTTGTTAAAATGTTCCTGCCTGCATATGCTTGTTAACCACATGCATGAAGGAGGGGCAAGTACGCAACTCCGAGGCTGCTGAAAACTATAACTTTTTGAAAGGTTGTGTACTGTATAAGATGCATGTATGTGTAGTAAGGAAAAGATAGAGAAGTGTGTGTGCTTGAGAGTATGCTGAATTGTTCATGGGTAGAAGAGAGATGGAACAAGATCAAGTAAGGAGCACAGTGCTGGGAGAAACGTAGCTTATAAACACTTCCTGTCCTCTGGTAGAATGATGCCAACATTCTGCACCTTATATACAGGTGTCACATAAGTCCGGCATCATATGAAAAATAATAAAAAAAAGGCAAAACAAAAGCTTTATTTACAGAACGTGCTCAATATGTCCACCATTGTTTTCAATACACAAATTCAGACGTGATACCAGTCAGCAAGCACACGGTGAATGATGTCAGGAGTAATGGTGTTACATGCCCCAATAATGCGCTGCTGCAAATGTTCAAAACTCCTAATTTTCTCTGCGTATACCAGCGCTTTCAAGTAGCCCCAGAGATAAAAATCTATGAGTAGAATTATCTGGATTTGTTCTTCCTTGCTCACAGACATTATGGCCTGTAGAAAGAGAAAAATATGAATTATGGTTTGTATATATCTTTGAACTTCTCTTGTGTAAATATGCCTGACTAGTAATTTTTACGTTTTAAATACATGTGTAAAATGCGTATGGTGGATTATACATATATTGATTTTGAAAAAGTTTCTTTATCAACGTTTTGTATGAGATCTGAGAAATTAGAAGTAATAATGCTATAACAGTTTATTCGTGCAGAGATGTATAACTGTATGCTTGAGAATGTAAAGATTGTGGATTGGTTCAGCTTGCTACAAACAGGCAGGTATGTACAGTGCTTACAAGAAGTCTCGCGCCTCTGTCTCGTCCCAAGCTAGTCTGTTAGGTATAAAATGGGCGGTCCTTATGGCAGCGGAGGTGTGTTCGCATTGGTGCACATAATTGCTCTAACCCCATCAATCACGTCCACATTATCATTGTGTTGATCAATCTATCTATTTATATATAGAGACATACTGTATATAGATATATATGGAGTATGCAGGGGATAACGTGTCTCAGTCCCAGCTATGGTAGTTGTCTTACAATTAACAGTCCCAAGTGCAAGTTACATTAACACCTCCACATAAACTACCCTGGACTAAAATAACATACGTAAAGCCCTTGCCCACAAACCATTTAAAAGCTCTCTCTCTCTCATCACACCGCACGGCAATGTATCCATATAACGTTAATAATAACCGAAACTCGAGAAAATATATTCTCTGCATTCCGCTCTACTCCAAATCCTTTTCTCTTAGTGACCTCTTAATACAAACTAAACTATCATATTTTGCGACTTTTTAACTCTGGTAGGATTCAATTCCATTCCTATAGTGTAAGAGATACTTATATTCATGTGTGTATTATGCCATATGATGTGCGTAATAAGTAATCATTTTTAAATAGTTGGAGCGTTCAAGGTCATCTGTAATAATCTATAGACTACCCCTCAAGCCCACTCTCAACACTTAGATTCTCCTAAGACACAGGCGTCTTCAAGTAACATGAATGCGTAGAGATCTAAGGTGTTAGATTCCATATTATATAATTTATGTGCTAGGTTTAAGAACGCTGGCATTGAAGGATGGAAGGAAGGGACAGTAAAAACGATAATAGGTTTAATGAAGGAAGTGGAATGAGGATGGAGGTAAGCGTTGCTATGCCGAAGGAAACGAGGTTGGGTGGGGAATTACGAAGGGAGGAGGAAATGCTAAACACAAACAAATATTTATTTTAATGCCCTAGACCAGGGGTGGGGAACCTGCGGCCTTTTGGGGTACTAGTTGCGGCCTTCTGCCTATTTGACATTCAGAATTCATACCGTACGATAATGGACAGCAACTGATACCCCTTTAGGGCTTTAGGCTATTTCATTAGATCATGGTTTCAGCTTCACTGCTTCTTACACATACAAGCCTTCTTTATGGCTTGAACAATAGGAAATATGGCAACGCTGCTGAGAAAGATAAAATGATGTGTTTGCTCTGCAACGTCATAATTGCAACAGTGAAGAAACACAATGCATATCAGCATTATGCAACTCATAAGAACCACAAGTATGCTATATTGGAAGGAGAACCCCGAAAGTCTGCACTTACGAAGATGAAACTTCAAAAGCAACAACAACAGCAAGTATTTAAAACGATGTCAGGCCTAGGGACTGAAATCACTGAAGCAACTTATAAAGTAGCATATATACTTGGAAAAAGAAGTAACCATATAGTGATGTGGAAATCATAAAAGAATGCATTGTTGAAGTTGTAGCCTCTCTAGATTCAGACAAGGTTAACAAATAAAAACAACTACCTCTTTCAAGAAGGACCATAACTGATCGGCAACATGAATTAGCCCTCAATATAACTGAACAGCTTCATACAATATGCCAAAGCGAAAATACTTATTATTCGATTCCCTTGGATGAGTCCACTGATATTACTGACTCAGCGCAAGTGTCATCTTTTATTCGTGTTATAACTGCAGATTTTCAATACTACGAGGAGTTACTGGCTTTGGGTACCCTTACGGGGAAGACACGTGGAATTGACGGCTTCTCTCTCTTCAAAGAAAAATGCCGTGAAGTGAAACTGAATTTATGTAATTTAGTAAGTGTATGCACAGATGGTGCACCTTCCATGAGAGGAAAATGTGAAGGATTTGTTGCGCTACTACAAAAAGAACTGCCAAATCCAGATAGCTTGATTTCCTTTCACTGTATTTTGTATCAACAGAATCTCTGTGCCAAATCTACTGTTTTAAGTGACACATTAAGTAAAGTTATACGTATTGTGAACTACACTAGAGCAAATGCATCACGACATCGCCAGTTTCGCAATATGTTTATGCTTGGTGATGAAACATTCAGTGTGGATCTTCCGTATCATTCTAAAGTGCGCTGGTTGTCACAAGGGTAAATCTTTCAAAAACTTTTGTCTTTGCGAAAACAAATCACAAGATTTTTTGAGGAACTCAATGAATCATGTGAATTGTCAAAAAAGGATTTCTGCAGAAATGCTGCATTTTTGTGTGACGTAATGTCAAAGCAAAATGACCTGAATATTTCTTCGCAAGGTAAAACTAAATCCATATATGAAATGTGGCAAAAAATCCAGGCTTTTCAGAGGAAGCTGCGCTTTTTCAAAACTATCCTTACCCGATCGGAACTTTCAGCTGAACACTTCCCTGAACTGGCAAAGGTAATTGATGAAGATGATACAAGCAAATCATCAAGGGAATGCGATGTGAAAGAATACACAGCTGTCCTAGACTCCCTGATTGAAGAATACGATGAAAGATTTGAAGATTTTGAGAAACATGACTTCACACTGAAACTAGCTTTCCAACCACACCTGGTTGATGTCTCCAAAGCACCTGAAGATTTACAGATGGAGTTGATTGAGCTCTTAGAAGATAATATCCTTAAGTCTCTATTTGATACTAAGAAGGATCCTGTTGAAATATGGAAAAATGCCGTTGAATACCCACGTCTGCGCCAGCATGCTCGTCGAATGTTGTCTTGTTTCGGCACAACCTACTGTTGTGAATCAACGTTTTCGTATGTGACTCAAATCAAAACGGGCTTGAGATCTCAGATGACGAATATTCACCTGGAGGACCAACTAAAACTACGGTCAACGATGTTGGAACCAAATGTACGACTCCTGTCCCGCAATAAGCCGTCACAAAAAAGTCATTAAATGGTTTATCACTTTTTCATTTAATATTAACATCATTTCACTTAATATCATTTTTCACTTAATATTAGTTCTATTGTCAATTATTCCCCCCCCCCCCCCAAAATAAATGTGCACTTCCTGAATTTTTTATTTATTATAAAACCCTCACGTATTATCAAGTTTGATTTAAAATTAGTAAATATGTAGATTGTAGACTAAAGTATGACATTTTGTTGTACTGTATATGTTAAATTCTCAGCATGCGGCCTAATAGGATCTTGGTTAAATGAAATGCGGCCTTCCAATGAAAAAAGGTTACCCACCCCCTGCCCTAGACCTAGAAAGACAAAGCGCAAAATACCTTAAACTAACAATGAATTGACAGAAACAGAAGAGTCTGGTTTTAGACGCACTGATAGGTTTAGCTATGTGGCTAGAGGCCGCCACTCAGAATTACCACTGCTACCTAAGTCATAATAAGGTTATTTACTATGACAGAGTAGTCATGAGTAGTTATGGAAATAAAATATGATTATACTGTTGATGGCTGACTATATTCAGTTGGGATATAAACTACTGCTGACAATCTTTGGATCCTTGGCTTTTAAGACGAATTTTTTATGCATATGTTCAACAAAATAGGAAATTGGCTGATTATTATTACCATTCGAAGGGTTGGTACCCTTCACAACCGAAATCAATTTCAGAAAGGGTGCATGGTATCCTCATTTCCTTTATCGTCCCAGCACGCTTCACATAAGCCATTTACACAGAGATGGAAAGGCCGTCTGTGCACCACGAGACGACCCAGGCAATGCGGGGAGCAATGGTGACATTGCATGAATATGGTGTGCCAATAAGAGAAATATCAAGACGACTAGACGTTCTTCGAAGCACTGTGGAACGGTGGATTCATCGGTATGAAGCAGAAAACTCAATCGCTACTTTGCCGAGGTCTGGTCCTCCGCGTTCAACATCTCAAGAGGAAGATGCTGCGATTGTTAATCATGCCAGAGAGCATCCGTTTGTTCCAGCGACGCATATTTACAGACACCTGAACCTACGTTGTAGCGCAAATACAGTGAACAACAGACTTCACGAGGCAGGGTATTTTTCTCGCCGTCCAGCTATAAAACCTGCATTGACGATTGAGCATAAAGAGGCGCGGATGGGATTTGCCTTGCAATACTTGCCGCAGGAGGAAGAATTCTGGAGAAAAGTTGTGTACTGTGACGAAAAAACATTTTCAACAGATAGTCATGGTTCCCTGCATTGTTGGAGACAGCGCGGAAAACGCTATGAAGAAGGAAATGTTTTCCCGAGCAAACGTAGTGGTCACATCAATCTCGGTGTGTGGGGCTGGATGTCTGGCTATGGTGTCGGAGAATTTACTCAAGTAGATGGACGCTTTACTGGACAGCAATATTGCCAGATACTGGAAGAGGTGCTGCTACCCAGTGTTCGTGCGTATCTGGTTCCAGCACCGGAACCATTTTACTTAATGGAAGATAACAATCCCATTCATAGGAGTAACGTTGTGAGAGCGTGGTACGAAGATCACCCAGAGATTATTAATCTAATTCTGCCACCACGTTCTCCTGATTTGAATCCGATTGAAAACCTTTGGGCAATAATCACTGGCCAACAAAATGAAACTTTTTTTCTCATCACAAACATGATCACACTTTTCTTAATGCATGTTTCGCGCTGATTCCGAATCTGGTTTTATTTTGTTTCTAGCACGTAGAGTTATATAGATACACTGGTTTTGATATTTTTAAGTTTTTGATATTGCTATAAGAAAATTTATGGATGTATAGATCACACTTAGGAATGCTAAACAACAAATACATCATATACTTTATTCAATGTACTTATAAATAAAGAATATATACATTATTTTATTAAAAGCGCTGTGTGTGTGATTTCCTTTTGTAAATTTGGCCTGGATTGTCACGATACAGCATCCAACAATGGTCCGCCATCATGCTTTCATTCCAATATCCTTGGTAGCGCTTCTCCATCATCTGAATATCTTGATGGAAGCGCGCTCCTTGCTCGTCACTCACTGCACCAAGGTTTTCAGGAAAGAAATCTAAGTGGGAATGCAGGAAGTGAATTTTTAACGACATTCGACACTCCATTTCTTTGAAGGCATCAAGGAGGTTCTTGACTCCATCCTTATACGCAGGTGACTTGTTGCTTCCAAGAAAGTTTTCACATATCCATTTGAACGCTAGCCAAGCCTTCAATTCCAGGACTTAGGACTTAGGACTTAGGACTTTTTCAAATTCAGTGTCATTCAAAACCTCCCTTATTTGTGGCCCAACAAAAATTCCTTCCTTCAATTTTGCTGCAGTAACCTTCGGAAATTTCCTTGAAAGGTATTGGAACCCTTCAGAATTGACTTTACCCATTGCTTTAACAAAATTCTTCATTAAACCAAGTTTAATGTGAAGAGGTGGCAGATAGATCTTTTGGGGATCCACTAAAGGGACAGACTGGACATTGCTTATCCCTGGGACATATGTATACCTAAGTGGCCAGTCACTTTTGGTGTAATGTTCTATAGTGGCGCGACTGTCCCACAGGCAAAGGAAACAACAAAATTTTGTGAATCCTGACTGCATACCCATAAGCATTCCTATAACTTTTAGATCTCCACAAACATTCCATTGATGACTGTCGTATTTGATTGCCTTCAGTAGTATATCCATATTGTCATATGTCTCTTTTAGATGGACGGAATGGGCAATGGGGATGGATGGCATTATATTACCATTATGCAAAAGAACTGCTTTCAGGGGTCATTCTTACATTGTCGAGGCATGTTGACTGACCTGAGCAAACTATAAATTAAAAAAAAATGTACACCAACTTGACACAACAAGTTCTTGGACTGGACTGATCTTTTGACACACAAAGCACGGCGTTGTTGCCTGAATCACAATGCTGCTAGACGTAAAAGCTCACACCTGAAATACATAAGATGTATAATTAAGATAATTGAAATCAATAAGATGAATAAACTAAAAAACACAATAAAATAAACACAATCAAATGTTGAAATATTAGTATTTTGCCTATTTAAAATGGTTAAATCTGTGTAGTTATATATATGCCTTCATCTTGAAAACTATACGTGTTAGAAAATATCTGAATGCAGTTTTGGAATCAGCGTGAAAAATGCTATCCAGCCACCACAAATTTTACTCTGATGAAAAATCTTTGTTGACCAGTGTAATGATTAACGAATGGGAGCAACGCAATGAAAGAAATTTGAAGCACTTTTAGCTCACACGAGGAATAGTTGGGAGAGCTTACGCCGAACACCAAACATTCCCTACAATCTGGCCTCTTCTATGCCGCAACGATTACAAGAAATTGTTGATGCTGGAGGAAGCTATACGAAATACTGATGTTAAAGCCATGACGTAAATGTGTATCGAATATATATTTATGTTAATATAGAATTTTATTATATTTTTATGTTTGACATCTATAAAAGTATATATTGTGACCATGAAAGAACTTTACTTATCCTTAGTTAGAATCTTTTCTTGCAATGTCTACGCTCGTGGAGATGATAATATATGCATTGTTGAAACAAACTATGAGAAGGTAATAGTTTCAGGAAAAAAAAAAAACTGGCAACATCGAGGTCATCACATGTTTATGGGAATTGTCATATGATATGCTACCAATAAACTCTTATATACTGGGTGATCCAGATAAATGGGACCCATAAAAAAAAAGCCAAATATTCTTGATATTTAATTCCTTTCATAAAAACTATATCATTCGAAAGAGTAGAGTTACAAGTTTATTATGAAATATTTTTTTAAAGTGACTCCTTTCAAATGTGCTCCATTAGTTGCCAAGCATTCCAGTGTTCTCGCTTGTAAGTTCTGCATCACTTTTGCAAGAGTGTGCGGTGGTATGGCCTGTATCTCATTTGTGATGGCGGCCTTCAATTCTTGCAAGGCCGTTGGGTTATTTCTGTAGACCCTACTCTTTAAATATCCCAAGAGATAATAATCTAAGGGAGAAAAATCCGGAGACCTTGCGGGCCATTCAACGTCTCCAAATCTTGAGATTAACTCGCCGGGAAACGTTTGACGCAAAACTGCCATGCAGTTCCTCGTGGTATGGCAGGCAGCTCCGTCTTGTTGGAACCAGTGGTTTTCTAGACAAAGATCTCTTAATTTAGGAATAAGGAAATCGGTCAACATTTTTTCGTAGCGATCACCATTTACAGTGACCGTGTTTCCGGTGGAATCCTCGAAAAAGTACGGCCCTATGATCTGAGATGCAGTAAGACCACACCAAACAGTTACACGCTGACTATGCAACGGGACTTCGGTAATATTCAATGGATTTTCTGTTGCCCAGAAACGACAATTTTGTTTGTTTACAGTTCCATTCAAATGAAAATGGGCTTCGTCTGACATAATCAAAGTTGCTAGAAAATTGGTGGTGTCATTTACCTTCTGTTGGATCCATTGACAGAATTGTCGTCTTCGTGCGAAATCTCCATCGTTTAGTTGTTGCACTGTTTGAATTTTATATGGAAAAAGCATTAAATTTTGCTTGAATATATGGTGTGTTGTTCCATATCCAACTCCTAACAGCTGAGAAGCACGTCTGATGCTTATGTTAGGATTATCCTGTACAATTTCATGAGTTCTGTTAATGATCTCGTCTATCCTTGTTGTGCGCACTCTTCCAGTTGGTTTTCTTTTTCCAATGCTGCCAGTTAGGGAAAAATTTCTGACACACCGACGGATTACTTTCTTAGAAGGTGATTTTGACATCTGAAAATTTGTCTTGAAAGATCTTTGAGCTGAAACTACACTTCTCCCATGCTCATAATATTGCTCAGTTATGAAACGCAGCTGTTCCACAGTCCATGCAGTCATCTTGAAGGGTTAGTTTTAACTAACACTTTTATTTTGTTTTGTATCTTATCTTGTCTTGTATTGTCAAAACCTACTGTATACAATCCTGTACAAACTTGTAACTATCCTCTTTCGAATGATGCGTATGATTTTATAAAAGGACTTATACTTTAAGAGTTACAGGGGTTTCTTTTGGGTCCCATTTCTCTGGAGCACCCTATACTACTATATACAGCATACTATATTACGTAATAATTACGATGAACAAATCAAATGCAAATTTCTCTGATTCACGGCCCACCAGTCTTGCTTTAGACTAATGACTTTCAAAGATGGAATAGGTTTAACATAGTTCGTTTAATAGGTTACCACTTAAAACAATGGATAAACTATCTATTAGTGAGACGACCGTGACTTCCTCGAAATGCGAGCGCGTGAGAGGTTCACTGAGGAATTTGGTCATTAGATTCTTCGCGTAGGATATATATCACAAACAACAATATTGACAACAATTCCCAACAATTACTTAATATCAATAATTGCATTTGAGCAAATAATTTAGACCTGCGTCAAAATAACTTAGGTATCATGCCATGATTTGGGATATTTGCCGAATTAGTCGTTCTCTATAGTCTACAGTATATATTGAGACGGTATAATGTAATGCCCAGCTAATATTATGACTAGGATTGCTCCATAACCATCCCAACATCCCGAAATTTGCTCCATTCTGCTTCTTAATCATTTGTATTTTAAACACTAAAATGTAGCAGAAGTGACGTAATAATGGACGTCATTGATTGTGTTAGAGCAGTTATGTGCACCAATCCGAACACACCTCCGCTGCCATAAGGACCGCCCATTTTATACCTAACAGATTAGCTTGGGATGAGACAGAAGCGTGAGACTTCTTGTAAGCACTGTACATTGTTGTAAATGGTATGATCGACTGACGCGCGTATGAAAAGTGGAAAGAATGATTACGAGAAAAAAAATAGAGAGCTGCTAACAGACGCTAAATTAGAGAAGTATTAATTGAAGAAATGTAAATAGGTGTTAGTCATGACGAAATAAAAAGATTGTTAATAAAAGTTTCTCTACAATTCAAATACATGTACAGAGAGAATCTCAGTTAAAAGTGGAATATCTGAGAAAACTGAACAGCCAGTTTTCTTTCAGGCGGATATATTAAAAAAATAGTATTTTAGCACAAACTTAGCTATCTTTTTTGCGTTATATATATATATATATATATATATATATATATATATATATATATATATATATATATATACACACACTAGCTGAGGTACCCGGCGTTGCCCGGGATAAATTTCACATTAGATCCCCAGCTTCCGGGGTTCTTTATTTTTCCGGTTGCTGATGTGGATCTGCCCAAACTTGTCCGTTTATTTGGTGGTATGGTAAAGTTGTTGGGATTTTCAAAAACTGCAAAAAAACATTGCCACATTAACTTCCTGTAACAACCATTACGTACTTCCTGTAACTATTCGCACAGACAAGCTGACCGACTCTGTGTTGACATTCTTCATCCCATAAGAGGTTCCCGTGCCAAACTTGGTAGCTCTAGGTCAAACGGTTTGCGCATGCATAAAGGACAGACAAACAAACAGACAGACAGGTGAAAAAATATATATATATATATATATGTGTTATATACTGTTCGTAAACTTATCTGATTTGAAATAAGCCAAGAAAATAACATTATTCTTTAAGCTCATAGGTGTTGATTCTCTGATGAAATGGTAACTCTGAGTAAATTTTTAATTATAGACAAAGGAGGAATAAAATAAAGACAAGTGCAATTACTGGGTTACAGAAACTTAAGGTTAATAATTTGTTATTTACTACTGCGGAAAGAAGTCATGGCGAAGATGGAAAATAGAATTTGATGTTTGTACTTATAAAATTTATGTAATGTGGTCTCCTTTAAAGCCTATATATATATATGGGATGAATTTCACAATTAAACACGTGAAATGAATGAATGCTGCAAGCCCACAAGGAAAAAGAATAACGATTCCAAGGCCTTTCGTGTATTCTGAATACACGAAAGGCCTTGGAATCGTTTTTCTTTTTCCTTCTGGGTTTGTAGCATAATATATATTAGGGTGGCCCTTATTTTTCAACTTTTGAAATTACTTGCTCCCAACCCCTAATCTTCTTCCAATATATAAAAAAGTGCTCTGTGCAAAATTTCAGCTCAATTGGGCAATATTAAGGTGGGCCCCAAAGGCCCTAAAGTTTCAAAATTCACCGATAATTGGTATTTCTAATATAAAACCTTTATAATTCATTTGCAAACTTTGTTTGGGAAAATAATCACAAAGCATAATCGAAAGTGAATTTTATTTACAACAAATAATTACGCCACTTATATAGGCCGCAGGCGCAGAACTTTCTAGAACCTTCCAGAAGCGGTTTTTTTACGCACTTATGATACTTTTCAATTTCCGTGAATATCTCGTCCAATTTTGGTTTTAAGTAAATAATGGTTATAACTAAATTTATTGTAAATTGAATTCTCTTTCGATCATATTCTATATTTCTTTCGAATAAAAAACTGTAAAGGAGATAAAAACGGTTTTTATATGAAAAAATATCAATATTGTTAAAATCTGAAACTTTAGGGCCTTTGGGGCCTTCAAATATTGTCTGATTGAGCTGAAATTTTACACAGAGCATTTTTACAAGGATTAGAACAACTTTGGAGGTTGGGAGATGAAAAATATTTCATTTCAGAAAATCACATACAACTAAGGGCCACCCTAATATATATATAATATATATAATTAGCTATAATAATATTTGTTGTTTATGTTTGTTACCACGTTACTATAAGAATGGATTGAAATATAATAGCTTCCCCTTAAATTAGATAAATGAAATTATAATTAATTTAGTTAATCCTTTAAGCCAGTGGTTCCCAAACCCATGGTCGCGAAGGTGTTCCTGAGGGTCGCTTTGTCCATCAACATAAAACCAAACTTAGAGGAGCTTACCCACAAAATGAAGCAGTATCATGGTAGCCACTGAGAGAATCTTTGATTGTGTAATAAAGTCTCATTTTCATGTAAATTTGTTTTTCATTTTGTCCAATTAAAAACTCTTTGAAATTCATTATTTGTTGGTAATTAATTCAATCAAACTATATGAATATAAACACAACATATAAAATGATTGGTCATTAACACTGCATGTACCAGCGTTTAGGGGGGTCGCCAGGCCAGGACAATATTGTATTCAGGGTCGCCACCATAAAAGTTTGGGAACCACTGCTTTAAGCCTGAATTTTTTGTAGGGTTAAGTTATGAATGATTGTATTTGAAACGATAGCAATTTGTACCTTCAGTCCTTAAAGGGTTAATAGTTTCTGGATCTATTTCGTAATACAAATATTAGAACAAGGCAAAATTTGTTTACGAGTTGACTGTATTTATTCTAATTTTATTTTGTGTGGTATCGTTATTAATATATTAATCCGAAACGATGAGATCACGAACGGCGTTGAAGAAATCTTTGCTATTTGCCTTACATTACAGTTCTTATATACAAAATATATACAGGGGTTGGACAAAATAATATGAACACCTTGATAAATGGCGGTTTTTATTCTTAATATGGAGTTGGTCCTCCTTTAGCGGCAATAACAGCTGCAATGCGTCGGGGAATTGATTCATACAGCTTTTGGACAGTGGCTAGAGGAATCTTGAGCCATTCTTCGAGCAAACCCTTCTCCAGTTCCTCCAAAGACGCCGGCGGTGGGAATCGGCTTCTGACCTGCTGCTCCAACTGACACCACAGATGCTCGATAATGTTAAGATCTGGGGATTGTGGAGGCCAATCCAAGCGTTCTACTTCACTAACATGCTCTTCAAACCAGTTTTTAACGACCCCAGCGGTGTGGATTGGTGCATTATCATCCTGGAAGACGGCGCCGCCATTGGGAAACAGCGTTTGGACCATGGGATGGACCTGGTCAGCCAATATTGAGAGATAGATCTGGGCGTTAACCCTACCATGCAGTACTACAGCTGGGCCAAGAGTATTCCACGATATTGCTGCCCAAACCATCACAGATCCGCCTCCATGCTTAACGGTTGGGGTCAGGCAGTCGGGGTCATAAGCATCTTTAGGCTGTCTCCAGACGTAAACTCGACCGGAACATGGAAATAGCGTAAAGGAGGATTCGTCGCAGTAGACTACATTCTTCCACCGGTCCATGACCAATTCTTATGGTCATTACACCATTTTCTGCGCCGCTCAATGTTGATGTGCGAAAGGAAGGGTTTGGCAATTGCAGCCCTCCCATGGTATCCAGCTCCATGGAGCTCGCGACGTACAGTTCTGGTCGATACCGGGCTTGCAAGATGCTGGTTAAGCTCTGCAGTCACTTTTGGAGCTGTGGTCTTATGGTTCTTTGTCACAATGCGCTTTAGCACCCGGCGGTCTCGATCACACAGCTTCTTTTTGAGTCCACTTGCATTTGTCGGTGCTCGTCTTTCCATGGTTTTGGTATGCAGACATGACCATAGAGACAGTTCCTCTGGATACATTGAACATCTGAGCGGTTTTCGTACCGATGCACCAGCCATCCGCGCTCCGACAATTTGCCCTCTTTGGAAGTCTGACAGGCCTTTCATAACTGCTAATTCATAATTCACTCAGATCTGTAAAAACAACGTGAGGGTTATAACATGACGTATACACTCTCTGTTACGCATTTAAATAGGTTTGCCAGTCATTTGACCGTTTACTTTGTGTCTGAGCAGTCAGTAAAGATAACCGGTGAAATCGGCGGGTGTTCATATTATTTTGTCTAACCCCTGTATGTTGGTTACATTTACTATATATATATATATAATATATATATATATATATATATATATATATATATGTATATATAAACAGAATCCTGGTGCTCCAGAAATGGATCTTCTGCAGAAACGCTTCCAACGTTTGTTTGCTTGTTTTTTGTCTGTTTTTGCATGTTTGTTTTTGTTTGTCTCATGAAAGACCATGAAAGATCCCCACAGGAGGATTTTTTTTCTCGTGAAGGAAGGCGAGGATGATTTGTTTCTTTTTTCACGAGGGGGGGTCCCCTCAAGGGGCAAATGGCTTTCACTAAGGCCTGTGAGGCCCCATAAATGGGTTAGGAACTTAAGGAAGGAGGGCCCCTCCAGGAGCAGGATTCAAAGCACCCAAATTCCTCTAACCAAACGCGGCTATACTACTGATATTATATCAGTTTCGTAACGGACATAACATAACTTTGTTTCCAAAAGCAAAAGGTGCAAAGTCCAATTCACTTTGTTTCCAAAAGGGTCTAAATTCACAAATCTACCAACAGGGCATTCTATAAATTACAATGTTAGTATAATTGTATGTACCTACATCTACAGTAAGATAAATGAGGATGTGTGGTGAACACTATGCATGTTGAGTCCAACACACGAATGGCATGGCATGGGCTCAATAGTGGCGTGTGGCTCATCGTCTGGACATTTTTGCTTGATATAATTTGATACGATTGATTGAATTGGTAGAGATATTGAAATAAATAATACTGGTTTTGTGGGGCTGTTTTTTTTTGTGCGTTTGTTTCGGTGTAATCCAGAAGTCTTTTGGACAATGTCTCCGATTGTTTGATTATTTATTATTAAAATGTAGCTCATGACTTGGATTACCTCGATAGGCCCCAGTGGCGTCATGTTTTCCAAGTGAAATGTAATGTAATGTAACGTAACGTAAAAAAGGTACTAAGTCCACTACTAATTACAAACAAGTCATATCTACAAACAACCATGTGTACTAAATTTTATTCAGACATCTTATTTTGCTTAATGGCATTCAATCCCAACATTAATGAGAAAAAACTACTTTAAGGACAGACTATAGTAAAAAAAAAAGTATAAAATGTGCCAATATCTCATAAACTTGTTTCATAGACTTAGCGCCTTTTGGAAATAAGCTCTTCACACACACACACACTCAAAATCGCTTTTTTGCAAATACAAAATTTATCCCTCACTCTGATTCTTTAGGAGTTTCACTTTTCTACCGCGTACTACAGTATAAGTTTCTCGACCTGTTTGTATTGGTCTTTTTTCTCAAGAATACACCCTATGATTTCTAAAACATTTATGCACCACCATATATATATATATATATATATATATATATATATATATATATATATAATAACTGCAAACACGCAGTATAATTAACGTAAAGAACGACGCTTTTGTATAGGAGACTTATCCGCGAGATGAGAGCGAAAGAACGAAACAATTGAAAAAATGAGGTACCCACCCGGGAATCGAACCCGGGATCTTCCGATTCCCGGGTGGGTACCTCATTTTTTTCAATTGTTTCGTTCTTTCGCTCTCATCTTGCGCGGAGAGTCTCCTATACAAAGCGTCGTTCTTTACGTTAATTATATGCGTGTTTGCAGTTCTAATGTATAAATGTTACGGCATGCGGGAGGTGCCCCTTTGGGGCATTGGTTTCTGCGCGTATGTAGAGGAATTACGAGCATTTGTTTGGGTGAGGCCTATGGTGTAGTGGTTATCATGTCTGACCGGCAATCGGAAGATCCCGGGTTCGATTCCCGGGTGGGTACCTCATTTTTTCAATTGTTTCGTTCTTTCGCTCTCATCTTGCGCGGATAAGTCTCCTATACAAAGCGTCGTTCTTTATATATATATATATATATATATATATATATATATATATATATATATATATATATACTGTATATATGAAAATTATTTCACGAAAGTAACACGTGAAAAATATTTATGATGAATAAAACCACGAAGGAAAGGAAACACAAAAAGGTGCTCAAGCGCTTTCGTCTAATGACATCCTCAGGAACACTGAAGTACAAAAAAGGTTACGGCCTATATATAGGTTACAGAAAGAAGAAAAAAAAATAAATAAATAACATACATACACACAAACATATGTATATATATACAGGGTGGGCCGTAAGTTTCCATACATAGGAAAAATAAACATTTTTTTATGGACAACCATTTTTATTTATATAATATGCTCTACATGGTTGCCATTGTTTTGAAAACACATTTCAATACGTGTTCCCCACTGTTGATGAACACGCATTAGCACAGTTGACGTTATGCTTGTAATGGCGTTGGTGATACGTTCCTTTAGATGATTTATGTCTCGTATCTTTTCCTGATACACCATGGCCTTCAAGTGCCCCCAAAGATAGAAATCAAGGGGGGTGAGATCTGGGGATCTGGGAGGCCACTCCACAGGAGACCACGCCGACCAATCCAAGCATCCGGAAACTACTGCTGATCCAAATACCGACGCAGGTGAAGACCATAATGAAGTGGAGCTCCATCTTGCTGGAAGTAAACTGGGAAGTTACCTTCCTCGTTTAGCAGGGATGGGAAAATCTCTTCTTGCAACATGTTAAGATACCTTTCGGCATTAAGATTTCCACTGACAAAAATTGGTCCAATAATTCTGTCACCCCATATCCCGCCCACACCATCACTTTACCGGCACCTTGCATCTTCGTCGGACTCAGCCAGTTAGGGTTAGCATTACTCCAATAACGTATGTTTTGCCGATTAACCTCTCCATTGACGTAAAAATTTGCTTCATCAGTAAACAAGATCTTACGTCAAACGCATATTCTTAGGGTATCTGAAACATAAAAACAAACGTTTAATTTTTCCTATGTATGGAAACTTACGGCCCACCCTGTATATATATATATATATATATATATATATATATATATATACATACATATATACAATTTAGGGTGGATCGATTTTACATTTTTTTCGATTTCCATATTCTAATAGACAAAAACTTGCGCATGCATGGGAAAATAGCCTCTGCAAAATCTTAGCTTAATAGGTAATCATCTTCTGCCCCCGGCAGAGCGATGAAAATCATATTTCAGTAGTCAAAAACGTATTTTTCTTATAATTTTTAAAATATTTCAATTAGTGATGTAGGTCACATCCGCATCCGCATAACATCCGCACATTTTCTCGCATCCGCATCCGCACCCGCACTTTGGACTGCGGATGTCGTGCGGATGTGGACCGTTGAGATAAAATGTCATTAATAAGCGGAAATTATCAAATTCTACTATATTAATAGAACTAGTTCATTGTGCGCAAAAGTGATGCAAGCGACAAGACGAGAGGCTGTTCTTGTATGAAGTTACTCTCTTGCAACCTACTTAGATCCACGTTACAAAGCTAAGTTATTTTCACCTAGTACATTAGAACGAGTTAAATCATCACTTGGCAAAGCAGTTGAAGAGCTTCAATCTCTTGAATCTGTCGCTTCGCCACCCACCAAAAGAATAAAAGTTTCAGTGACAGAACCAACACCTTCAACAAGCAAATCTATCACAGAATCTGTCTCTCAGTTTCTTGAGTCAAGCAGCAATGACGAGACCTACGCGATGTCAAAAGATGTAGTAAAAATGATCGAGAGCTATCACCAAGAAAAACGCCTGGCTGCATGTGACAATCCTATTAGTTGGTGGAAAAATACGCAGAATATCTATCCATACTTGAGTAAACTTGCAGGAAACATTTAGCCTGTCCTCCAACAAACGTACCAAGCGAGAGATTATTTAGCAGTGCTGGATTAATATATGATGAAAAGAGAAACAGACTGGCAGCAGAAAAGGCAGCAAAATTAATGTTCCTTAAGCATAACCTTCCTATAATTAAGTTTGAACATTAAACGATGAACATCTTAGTTTACTTTATTTTAATTACTCATTTATAAATATGCCTAATAAAACTTTAAACTTAATATAAATAGTTATCAAGCTAATTAAAGATCTCTTTCTATAAGGGTGGAGGTTGGGGAAAGAGGTCGGTGGGGTGCATTTGAGTTGGGTTCACGTCCCGCATCCTGGTAACACAATTATGGTTTCTAATTGTGGCTGAAACTCAACAAAATATAACGAATTTATTTGCAGACGAATTCACTAATTGATTTCTATATTAGTTAGATGCTTGATATTATTTTATATGTTCAGAGAAAAGTACAGCAATTATTGTACAATTAATCAATTATACTACATTATAGCTACAGCTCTCTCTATATAATAACTTATTATATACGTTAAACACAACAAATCTCGAATATATCCTAAAAATAACGAAAATGTAGACATCCGCATCCGCGGATGTTGAAATCAAACATCCTCATCCGCATCCGCATCCGCGGATGTGAAAAAAATGACATCCGCTACATCACTAATTTCAATATGCATCAAAATTATTCCTAATAACTATAAAGTCGATGAAAAAGACCTCATATGATCGTTTTTCCAAGCGCGTTGTCCTACGTTAATATCTTTTGCCCCCGGCAACAACGTCAAATGTTGAAAAAATAGGTAATTTATATACATATTTTCAGATCGGCTCTTTGTCTTAAATAATGCATTTATATATTTCCCATAGCATTTATATCGTTGCTTAGGCATGAAGTAACACACACGCAAAATTTTATGACTCTAGAGTAATATCTTCTGTCCCCGAGAAAAGTCTAAATGTGGATTATAATTACGTTAATGCGATGTTATAAGTAGATAAGTATTAACTACAGCTCCTCGCTTGCTAATTTTATAAAATTAGCAACCCAGAACTCACCACGAGGAGGTGGCTGTACGTCGAGTTCCACCCTATCCAGCCCCAACCACCCTTCCTTTGGCTGCATGTCGATTTACATACGGTAATCTTTCTTAGAATCAAATCGTGGAATTTTTGTTCGGGAGTGAAGACGGGAGCGGATGAATCCGTCCCTCTCTTCTATTCCACTTACACTGGCAGAGGCTTCGGTTACTAATTTGATGAGTCTCTCGACCGCTTGAGTATGACAAGGGAATAGTGGGATCAGTCCATCAAGCTGGTCTCCCGTCTCAACAAACTCTTTTATTCGGGTATCAGGTATTGTTTTTGTAACAGGGGGTTCGGTCACCTCAGCCGTTTGCCAGTTGATCATTTCGTAATAGTTTTGACTATCGTAGAGCAGCTCAGGCATGGCGAAGGCTCGAATTTCCCCCGCTGGTGATTGTTTTGATCGTGCTTTTAATATTCTTCTCCATCCCAATTCTCTTATGTGTTGCTCATCGGCATGTAGCATGGAGATCAAAATATTTTCTGGGTGAGCAAAGAAAGAATTTCTACGGAGAACTTTGTTCGCGATTGTCTTAGATCTTTGAGGCATGGTCTGAGAGAGACGCATCATTTCGAAAAAATGTTTTGCGCCCTCAGTGAAACTGGAGTTTTTCTTTATCTTAAACCAAATTGGTGCGTAAACTGTCATAATGAATCGCACAATTTCGTTGAAGGTGCTGGAGGGTTCACTGGTTGAAATATAGAGGCGCAGAAATCTATTTGCTGTTGTCAGCCACCTGGAATGCGCCATCTTAACCTGGATTTCGAGCCGCGAGAGCTGAAGAGCAGCTACCGCTCGACACTGCTCTGTAGATGCCTAACAAATATTTTTGGTCAGTGCTCAACTCGGCATCATCTATGTCAATGTCGGGAGATGGAATGGCATCGAATTCTGTAATTGGAAGTTTTTCGCAGTCGTTCAGTTGTTTTCCAACTGGTCCAGTAAAGCCCATTGGCCCAGTTGTTTTGCCGTCCAAGTCTTGAATGAGGTGTCGCAGTGATAATTCATACCGTGTAATAGGCATATGATCCACTGAACTGGCCTTTGTAGTTTCATTTCAATCATACGCCAGTACGCAGTGCGTACTGGCGCGTCAGTGGCAGCTGCTGCTGGCAGCACTCACCAGAGATGACCTTTAAACCCTAGCCTAGAGTCATAAAATTTTGCGTGTGTGTTATTTCATGCCTAAGCATCGATATAAATGCTATGGGAAATATATAAATGCATTATTTAAGACAAAGAGCCGATCTGAAAATATGTATATAAATTACCTATTTTTTCAACATTTGACGTTGTTGCCGGGGAAAAGATATTAACGTAGGACAACGCGCTTGGAAAAACGATCATGAGGTCTTTTTCATCGACTTTATAGTTTTAGGAATAATTTTGATGATATTGAAATATTTTAAAAATTATAAGAAAAAACGTTTTTGACTACTAAAATATGATTTTCATCGCTCTGCCGGGGGCAGAAGATGATTACTATTAAGCTACGATTTTGCAGAGGCTATTTCTCATGCATGCGCAAGTTTTTGTCTCTATTAGAATATGGAAATCGAAAAAAATGTAAAATCGATCCACCCTAAATTATACATACAACAATATCCTAGATGCATTGGAAGGCAATGACAACTACGATGTTATATACACAGATTTTGCTAAAGCTTTCGATAAATGTGACCATGGTATAATAGGACATAAAATTAAAGACATGGGAATAACAGGCAAAGTGGGAAAATGGATCTACAACTTCCTTAGTGATCGTCTGCAGGTCGTCAAAATTCAAGGTATATCATCATCAGAATCGGAAGTACGCAGCTCAGTACCACAAGGGACAGTACTGGCCCCACTCCTGTTATCATGCTAACAGACATAGACAGCGGAGTAAACACAATAGTATAGTGACATCCTTTGCAGACGATACAAAGATCAGCAGAAAAATCAGCGATGTACATGACGTGGAGGCCTTGCAGAGGGACACGAACAAAATATACAAATGGTCAGAAGACAACAACATGTCATTCAACGCCGAGAAATTTCAACTCTTGAGATATGGTAGAAAAGAAGAACTTAAACAGACTGCATATTATGCTCCAGATAGACAGGAAATTCAGAGAAGCATGAAAGCGATTGATCTCGGGATAATAATGACAGATGATGCGAAATTCGAAACACAAAATCAGATAGCGATAAATAAAGCAAAAAGAGTCGCCGGACAGGTTCTAAGAACGTTCAAGAGAAGGGACAGGACAGTAATGATTCCCCTGCTAAAAACACTGATTATACCAAAACTTGAATACTGCTCAGTTTTGACGTCCCCATATAAAAAGGAAGAAACTAATAAACTAGAAGAAACGCAAAGGCATTTCACAGCCAAGATTGATGGCTGCAAAGAACTCAACTACTGGGAAAGACTACGTAAACTAAATCTGTACTCACTGGAAAGAAGAAGAGAGAGGTACATCATAATCTACATATGGAAAATGATCGAAATACTGGTACCAAACCTAAAACTAAACCCAATTACCATTCAAACAACACTGGAAAATAGGAAAGGCAGAATGTGTAGTGTTCCCAAATTAAAAGCACGACAAGGGACCTCCTCAACCCTGAAGGAAAATAGCTTGGTTGTCAGGGGGCCAAGACTTTTCAACCAGCTTCCTAAGGACCTCAGAAACGTAACGGGGGTCAAAGTTGAAGTCTTCAAGAAAAGACTGGATGCTTGGCTCAGGACAGTACCAGATGAGCCGGGCGTGCCTGGCTATGTACGGTGGAGAGCGCAAGAAAGTAACTCGCTCCTCCACCAGGCCAGACCTAGAGGCGGGGCCACCAGCTTGACCTCCGTGTGAAGAGAGACCAACACACGAAACAACATAAGGTTCATAAGGTAAGGTACATATCTACACACACACACACACACACATATATATATATGCAATAAACAGAGAAGTAAAAATAAAAATTAAAAATTAAAGGATTAACAAAGAGGCATACAGATTTGTAAGGAAAAATATCGATTTTTAGCACAAGATCAAATGAATTATAAAAATACAAATTTATACTGGAAATCTGCCCGGGTTTTAACACTTTGCCTTTTATAGTCAAGCTTCGATATATATAAAAATAAAATGAAGATTAAAAGTTAATAAGTAGCATACAAGTTTACCAAAGATTTAGCGTCCTACCCTTTTTATCTAAATCTGTTTGAAGGAATTCAAAACAACAGGATCGAGTTGAAAAAGACCTTTGCTTATATTGAAGTTATTTGAAAGTTGGATAATGGCAGACTCAAGAATATTTCTATCAACAATGTTGCTAGAGTGAAATAAAACTGAAGCATTATTCCAATCAATACAGTGGGATACTCTGACAAATGGACAAAAAGAGCACTGGACAACTGTCCTGTTCTAACGGAATATTGATGCTGTTTTATACGTGTGTGCAAATCCTTTCCCGTCTGACCTATGTAAAAGGAATCACATTGTTTACACCCATTTTATAGATAATGCCTGAATTATTGGTAGGGCTATTTTTTTTTTTTACTATGATATTTTTCACAATATTGTTATATGAAATACTACATTAATATCCAAAAGTTTAAGTACATTAGCAATGCCTAAAAAGCCCGGGAAAAATGGAAGTACTAAAATATTTTTTGACAAAGTACGTGTGTTATTATTGACACGATAGAAAGTTCGTTTTGCCTTGTTGAGACAAGATTCCATAAACGCACCCTTAGGATCGCCAGTCCGGAATACATCGATGCCGAATTGGAAAAAAATCAACGGTATTGGAAGTGATCTGTGTTATCCATCTGCGTTTATGGAATCTTGTCTCAACAAGGCAAAACGAACTTTCTATCGTGTCAATAACAACACTCGTACTTTGTCAAAAAATATTTCAGTAGTTCCATTTTTCCCGGGCTTTTTAGGCATTGCTAATGTACTTAACTTTTGGATATTAATGTAGTATTTTCATATAACAATATTGTGAAAAATATCATAGTAAAAAATAGCCCTACCAATAATTCAGGCATTATCTATAAAATTGGGTGTAAACAATGTAATTCCTTTTACATAGGTCAGACGGGAAAGGATTTGCACACACGTATAAAACAGCATCAATATTCCGTTAGAACAGGACAGTTGTCCAGTGCTCTTTTTGTCCATTTGTCAGAGTTATCCCACTGTATTGATTGGAATAAT
>JAJOZX010007087.1:97500-177500 GCA_023014485.1 Bathynomus jamesi
ATTCAGTTATTCAAAAGATTCAAAATAAACTGGAATAAGATTAATCTAACTTCATACGATAAATTAGAAAATTATCCACAAAAGGAAAACGAGGAAATTATCAACTTTGCAGCAAGAAAAATCAATGAAGATCAACCTCGCGACGATTACAGAGAGTTATTGGAACTGACAATCATCTTGCTTGGCGGTACTCCAACGACTGGAATAAAATTCAGAAAGCCTGGGGCTTATCATAGAGCCCGTTGGATGGCGAAAGTCATTTATTCGATGAAATCTTTATGTTCAAAAGTCAGTTCAAAATAACAGCAATAGAAGAAAGAAATCTAAAGAAATTTGTTGGTTTTCTGTTTCAATTTATATTAAGCATTGGTTTTCAGCACCCTGCGCAGCAAATGCTCCACGAAATGATCTGAGTCTTCTCAAGAATCTTCACAGCTACAAATCACAAATGAACAACTAGCAAATGCTGCTTTAGAAAAATTCAAGAATCATTTGTGTATCTCTCAGAAGAGTTCGCATTGGCTTTCTTTGATGATAAAATCAGCTTTGACACCAAAAGAAAAATGAAGGAGGCTCTTACAAAATCTTCGGAGCCAGATCCTCCAAAGAAGACACAAATAGACATCAAAACTATTGACAATAAGCAGCTTGAAGATTTTGTAACTGCTAACACAAAGTCCTTCTTCAGTATACTCGGATTGTCTTCAACGTTCTTGAGCAAACCAGTAGAAGATAGGCTTCTCGATGAGAGTTATTGGGTTGCAAAGAACGTAGTGAATCACATGAAAGTTGTTAATGATATTGCTGAAAGAGGAGTGAAATTGATTGAAGATTATAACAAATTAATTACCAATGATGAACAACAGAAGCAATATCTACTGCAAGTTGTATCAAATTATCGGAAGAAGCTTCCGGACAAAACTAAGAAAACTCTCGTATCTTTGAAGGCAACAGTAAAATTTACGAGTATATCCATTCTATGTATCTATTGTAAATATCTATTGTATTGTATCTGTTTTATGAACAAATGGAAAAGAGGAAGGTGGTATGATAGGCCTCCTGGGGAACTTCCACTCAAAAAATAACGTGATGCTTGCTGTACCTCCTGGGTGTCATGGAAATCAGCAAATTTTCAAATGGCGGGCGCGACCTCCAAATATTCGAATTTTGACCCGAAATTTCCCCAGGATCATTTTTCCACCAAATCAAACCAATTGAGAGGGTATCTCAAAAATTTGAAACAAAAAAAGTTTTACTCCCCCACTTTTGCATCACCTTATAATATTTATTATTATATATATATATATATATATATATATATATATATATATATAATATATATGGTGTCCCAGGAGGAAATGTCAAGAATGCACCATTTCACTCTTTGGGTATTTCTAAGTAGAAAGTATTATGTCGATATGGGTCTGATTCCCAACCGTTACCGAGATACAGGCCTCTACATTTGGGTAATTAAAACATAATAAAAAGGCGATCTTAGATACTATTTAATGACACTTGTGGTTTACAAAAAGTACAAACATACAATACACTATTGCACTTATTGAAGAATGGTTTCAAAGTGACCCCGACCTTTTTCAATGCACGCGGCGAGCCTCCGATCCATCGAGTCTTGCCAAGGAAAACGCGGAAGTTCATTTCTGAGGTTTATGAACGCATCCTGTATACGTGCAACCAACTGCTGCCTAGTTTCGGGCTTACCCCGCTGATAAACGTTACTCTTCAAGAACCCCAAGACAAAAAAATAATGTAAATAAATAATGTGAGGATCTGCACAGTTGCCAATGTATCATTAAATGTCATTGAATATTATCTAAGATCGGCTTTTTATTATGTTTTAGTTACCCAAATGTAGAGGCCTGTATCTCGGTAACGGTTGGGAATCAGGCCCATGTCGATATAATACTTTCTACTTAGAAATAACCAAAGAGTCAAATGGTGCATTCTTGACATTTCCTCCTGGGACACCCTTATATATATATATATATATATTTTTTTTTTTTTTTTTTTTATTGAAGGGTTTGTTCTTGGGGAACCGCAACTTAGTAAGGAATAAGAGGACGAGAAGGTGGTACATGTTTATTAGTGAGACGTTTCGGAATTCAATTTCCATCATCAGTGAAACATTAAAAAATTGAAGGTCGCAGTTGGCTTTTGTCCATTTTCGGTAACTGTTTTTTAGAGTCCTTGCACCTCTTCAACGTGACTCGGTCGCATCTTTCGACAATAACTTGATATATATATATATATCTCGGGCTCATCTTTTTATAATAACTTTATACATATATATTAGATATATAGATGAGCCGGGTGTACCCTCGTTATGTGCGATGGAGAGCGCAATAGAGCAACTCACTCCTCCACCAAGCCAGGCCTAGAGGAGCCACCAGCTTAACCGTGTGAAGAGAGACTAACGTACGGAACTGCTACGAGATTTTTATTTATTCATTCGTAACTTTTACTAGAAATTTTTTTTTAATTTTTTTTATTTTTTAAACTTTGCTCAAAAGTAATTTTATTTAAAATGTAAACCTAAAAGTGATCAAATAATGTAAACGAAACTTTTTGACGTGGCTTAGGATTAACGCTTACTGTTGAAGTAACTAATTATTTCGTACTACTAAAATAAGTAGGTACTTAGTAAATAATAACGGTAAAAAGCTAGCTAAGTGCAGTAATTACTGTTGCATTTTTCGTGTATGTACAGTAGAATGTACAATTAACTTCCGTACAAACGGTTTTTAAATGCGCAAAAATCAGTACTTTAATACAGCCTATGATAGTATGCTTCTGGGATTTTGAATACGGTATACTTTCGTCTCCCTCACTGCTACCAACTATTAGAAAGAAGGATTAAAGGTACTGTATTAGCCTCACAAGCAGTTTCTTCAATCCGGGGTTCGTGGGAAATGCTCATGAAGGGGTACCGGTCAGTGGCGTACTAAGGGGGATGCGAGGGGGGCGGTTCGCCCCAGGTGACAGCCAGGAAGGGGGGGCCATCGGGAGAGTTGAAATACTAGTACAAGTTTTCAAACCAAATAAAAAATTCGCCAAAGTAAGAAATTTTTTTTAAAAATGTTCAAGCTATTACAACAGCTTAATGTTAATTTCCACTATAAAATAAATTTTTATTTTTATTGGCAATACAAAATTTACAAAAATATTTGATAAAAATTACATCGAAAGGCGAACGTTTGTTGACGTTTTAGTCATCAGTTTGTTGAGCATAGCCAGCTGGCTGCAACTGACATTCCAAGTCTTGTTCATTTGACACTGACTCCACATACATGAGGTATGTTTCATTAAATAATTATGAAGAAGCATATGCTGGTGTTTATAACAATATCATGGTACTTATACCAGTGTCCAGTAATTTTTGACAATGTGGTATCATAGTGATGTTCAAGTGTTTACAAATGATAATTAATAATGATAATTAATTGTCTCTGCTTGTCTGGGTTGATAATCTGATAACTCAATGGGTATCTGGTTGGAAAAAGTTTGAGAACCACTTGTTTGAAGCTTTTCTGTTGTAATAAATTATTTTTACTTCTTTATTTACTGGATATACTGTTAATTTTCATTTTGTCAGTGGTCTAGTTATTTGTGAGTAATGCTCATAGTTTTCTGCTTTTTTAGGAGTCGTGTTTGCACTTAACCCCCCCCCAAAAAAATAATAAAATAATAATAGTAACAGACAATTTGTTCAGTTAATGTATTTCAAGTCATAATAGTTCATGCTTGTTATGCATGTTCATGTTTTGAAAGAACATTTTGTAAGGATTAAGCATTCTATTCCATCTGGGAGGAGAGTGGCTTCGTATTTATCTCCAAAGATTCAGAATGAGTTCATTTGCCTTTTGGAGAATTACATCAAAGAGAAAATAGTGGCTGATATCAAGAGCAAAGTATTTTTGGATTCTTTTTGACAGCACTCCTGATGTGTCCCACACTGATCAGGTGTGTGAAGTGATCAGATACGTCCATATTGAATGTGACAAAGTTGAAGTAAAGGAATCATTCTTGGGCTTCTTCCCTATTGCCGGAAAGACTGTTACTGAGCCCACAGGGGATATCCTGAGACATCTGGAGAGAGATGGACTGGGCATAAATCTGTGCCGTGATCAAGGATATGACAACGCTGCAACTATGGCTGGGATTCATGGTGGTGTTCAGTCAAAGATCAGAGCGATTAATCCCAAGGCTTTGTTTGTGCCTTGTGCAAATCATTCTCTGAACCTTTGCGGAGTGCACTCATTTGGAAGCGTTTCTTCATATGTGGCTTTTTTGGAACCTTGGAGAGTCTATTCCTTCTTTTCGGTCTCAACTCATCGATGGGAAGTGCTGATGGAGAATGTAGGCATGACAGTCAAAAGACTTTCCCAGACAAGATGAAGTGCTCATTATGACGCTGTGAAACCAGTGAAGGCAAATTTTGTAAAGCTGACTTCAACCCTTGAAGTACTGTGCGATCCCAAAGAAAATGTGGACACAAGAGGATCAGCTAAGATTTTGCTGTCTGCTGTATGTGATTTCTCTTTTTTGAGTTACCTTTCTTTCTGGTGTGAAGTCCTGGAAGAAATTAATCTTACACAAAAGTATTTGCAAACAGTTGGAATCAGCTTGAAAAGTGCATTGTGAAGCTCCAAGCTCTAAAACTGTTTCTTGAAGATCACGCAATGAAATTGTGGAGAGGGCCATTCATTATGCAACTACAAAGTGGAGGAAGTGGACTTTTCTATGAAGAGAAGAGGGAGAGTAAAGCTCCGAAAAAGATGCCAGGAGAGATGGCAAAGGATGCTAGTCTCACATTGCCAGAGGAAGTAAAAAGGGCTATGTTTCAATGTCTTGATCGCTTTCATCAAGAATTAGAGATTCGTTCTAAGGCAATGGATCAAATTCTGGCAATCTTCGCTGTTATTCAGCCAAACACTTTGGTTGTTGCAACAGAAGAAGAACTTCGGAAGTATATTCCAAATTTGATTCAGATTTTCGATGAATTCTCTGATGAAGATATCAGTGTGGAAATTGGACGACTTCGAAGGCATTTGGAAGCTGCCAAAATCAGCGTTGAAGAGGCAAAGAAATGGACAGCATTGCAGTTTCTGGAGTTTATTGTGAAATGGGATTTTTGTGAATCTTTGCTAAGCTTCTCACTGTGTTTGAGATTCTTTTTGACTGTCTGTGTCTCTATTGCTTCATGTGAAAGAAGTTTTTCCAAATTGAAATTGATAAAAAATTTCTTTCGCTCGACCAATGAGTCGGACAAGATTGACAAATCAGACTTTACTTTCAATTGAACATGAATATGCAAAGAAGGTGAATTTTGATGAGGTCATTGATCAATTTGCAGAAATTAAGGTTCGAAAGCAGAGACTGTGAATCCTCTCTATTTACCTTTGAAGAATAGGTTGAGCGTTGAGACTGGATTTCCCGTGTTTTTTGCATAAAATAAAATGCAGTATTACCTGTTCACTGAATTTTTAATGTCCTGCATTTTTCTTATTTCCAATTTGCTTGACACTACTGTACTGTTTAAAAATCTACTTGCAAACATATATTTTTCTGTGTGTTTAAATTTTTAAAATTATTTATGGGGGGTGCCAAAGGAAGGATCCGCCCCGGGTGCCAAATACTTTAGGTACGCCCCTGGTACCGGTGCTTAGCAAAACACAATCAGCGTAAATAGAAAATAGAAGTTTATTTTTGTAATGAAAAATACAGAAAATGTGTAAAATCAAACGGAACCCTTTTTTTTAAGTAAAACAACTTAGGGTTGGTTAAATTATTAGACTGTCAATGAAATTTCTCGTCGATCAAATGTATAAAGTTCCAAATAGAACCTTTAATTAACTGCATGGTTATGCGCTAACATGGGCCTATTACCGCCCTGTACCGTATTGCGACCGTCACGCAGATTCGGACGCCTATACAGTATATTTAAATATATTATTCTATAACAAATGGCGCCAAAATTTACCGAGCATACACCTCACAATGCCTCACAGCAGTTTTGTCCTACCTCCCGTACTCCCCGACCGTCACCATGGAATGACCCCACTGACGGCATTATTAAAAAGAGTAAACTATTATTAGGGGGAAAAGGGGGACACTAAATACCGGTATGTATATATATATATATTATATATATATATAATATATATATATATATATATATATATATATATATACAGGGTGGGGCACGGGAATCAAGTGTTTTTTGAATAGCTAGTAATCGGCCATTAGGAATGGGAGGGGCGTGCGGTAGGTAGCATTCCATTCCTGGGTTCATAGCATTTAACTTTAACTAACACTCACCTTTATCTTTCAGGTGCCATCATGGAGCAGTGGACGTTAGAACACCGCATGTTCGCGTATGATCATTTTGTTAGGAGTGGCGAGTCAGTGACAGCAGTTCAGCGTGCGTTTCGCCGCAGATTCAACATTCATCGAAATGACTCTGTTCCCGCTCGTGACACAATCTTACGTTGGGTTAACAATCTTCGAACAGGAGGCTCAATAATGAAAACAAAACCGAAGGGGCCGCAACGCACTGTGCGTACTCCAGAGAACGTTGAAAGGGTCAGACAAGCGATGTTGCAAAGCCCAGGCCGCTCTGCTCGGAGACATTCAGCTGCACTCGGAATCAGCAATCGTACTGTTAGACGGATTTTGCATGAAGAATTACATTTTCACCCATACAAGTTAGCGATGGTGCAGGAATTGAATGTAAACGATTGCCCCCAACGACTGAATTTTGCACAGGAAATGCTTGCACTTTATGAGCAGAATGAAAACATGATGGTGGTAATGAGTGATGAAGCCCATTTCCACCTTAATGGGGCCGTCAACAATCAAAACTGTCGGTATTGGGCTGCTGAAAATCCGCGACAACTCCATGAAAAACCGCTGCATAGCCCTAAGGTTACAGTTTGGTGCGCGGTGGGAAAGTTTGGCGTCATCGGTCCCTATTTCTTCGAACAAATGGGGTTACCGTTACCATAACATCTGGGCGTTACATTGAGATGGTGAACACCTTTTTCATCCCTGAGTTACGAAGAAGGCGTATTGCTCGTCGACATTTGTGGTTTCAGCAAGATGGGGCCACGCCACACACCGCCAGAGCGTCAATGGCTGTTCTTCGCCCCCGTTTCCCAACCATCTCATTTCGAGATTTGGTGACATTGCATGGCCCCCTCGGTCCCCTGACTTGTCCACATGTGACTTCTTTCTATGGGGGTACCTCAAGTCACGTGTCTACGAGGACAAGCCCCGTACATTAGATGCATTGAAGGAAGCGATCCGTCAACAAATCATCCAAATCAACAGAGACCTGCTGGGAAGAGTGGAGGCCAATTTTCGTAAACGCCTTCAACAATGCGTCGACGGCCAAGGACATCATATGCCAGATATAATTTTCGGTACATGATTATTATGACATGAAATGCTATGTTCTTACGAATGTTGTTCTACCAATATATTTTCTTTACAAAAATAAATATCATTTTCCTGATTATTCCAAAAACACTTGGTTCCCGTGCCCCACCCTGTATATACAGTATATTCATTAAAATAATATGTGCAATTGTACGCGTTTTATACTCTACTGCCTCATTCAAAATGTATATATACAACCGATGATAAATACAAATACCCATATACCCCATTGGTGTTCCCAAACTTTTGAACAGTACTGTATATTATTAGTCAGGCAGCTTGGGACCACATTTTGACAATATGGGGACATGCTGAACAAAAGCACCATTTTTTTCCTGACAATCTGTATGGTATAAATTTTGATATTTTTATTGGAATCAAGGGGTCTTTTCCGTTTGGGGGCTAGCAGCGAATTTTAATGAAAATCGGTATACTAATGTAGTTTTGGTCACTGATTTCAAAAATAACTTTTTTTTTTTTTGGAGAAATGAAAAACAAACGTTAGAGCACTTTAAATAATTAATGTGTGTTTTAAGTAGCTTAAACTAGTTACAGAGGATTGTATTAAATTTAGCCAGAGTCATAAACTGCTACTGTTTATGAAAAAGTGCTCAAGTGTGGGAAAGTGTGTTCCTTTGATAAAAATACCCAGTTCTTTCGTTGCCAAAAGCGTCGGTCAAACGGTAAAAAGTGCAACTTTACGAAGAATATGTTTTTTGAAGGATCCAGACAGATCTGTAAAAGTAGCAGAAAAAAAATCAAGAATTAATGCCCGGTTAGGTCAACTGTACGCCCTTGACGATTGGTTAGGTTGTCATGATATTTTCGTTAAACACACATTAATTATTTAAAGTGCTCTAACATATTTGTTTTTCATTTCTCAAAAAAAAAAAAAAAAAAAAAGTTATTTTTGAAATCAGTGACCAAAACTACATTAGTATTTAGTATACCGGTTTTCATTAAAATTCGCTGCTAGCCCCTAAGCGGAAAAGATCCGAATCAAGTAATCTGAGCTTGCTGGAGCCAGTTTCAGCCATTTTTCAAAAATGGATGGACGAAAACCAGAAAAAAATAAGTTTTTCGGTTAGAAGTAAAGAAATTGGATCCGAGAGCTCAATTACTGTTGTAGAATGTTATAATACTATGCATATCGCTTGGCAGCAGCAACATTCAAACATCTAGAATGAAAAAACATTTATTTTTTGGTTTACAGATTTTTTCCACATTTGTTATGGTCGGTAAGGATGACAAATTCTGACAAATGCTTCTTTGTATTGCAGACTGTGCCTGAGGACCCTTGCAGTTGCACATAATGGACTGGACTTTGTATGTAATATGTCAGCAGACAACCTCTGAAACACTCCGATGCCCCTTTAATGTGCGTCAACACAGGGGCAGCTCAGAGGCATACAGAACCTATCTGGACAATGTCAGTGAATTCAGGCAGTTAGGGAAACTCCCGGTCCCACTCAAGTTTAGTTACTGACAGTCGGAACCTCCTAGGTTCTTCGATGTGAAAATACTTGGTGCTGCTGTGGTGCACCTCCTGCCAATCACCAACATCACGACATCTGATGAATATGCCAGCGGTGTCTTTCTTCCCCACATCATGCAGCAGTTGGAGACCTCTGCAAGAGTTGACGTGGTTTGGGACACCTATGTATCCAGCAGCATCAAAGAGTCAACCAGGAAGAAACGCGGCAAAGGCATCAGGAGGAAGGTCGCCGGTCGAAATAAGGTTCCAGGGAACTGGCCAGATTTCTTGCGTGATCTCACCAATCAGCAAGAGCTCTTTGCATTCCTCTCCAGCAAGGTTGCATCCACCGAATGCCCAGAAGGCAAGCAGATCTTCATCACATCTAGCAGCACAGTTGTCAGCAAAGGCACCAGCCACTGCATGCCGAAGTTTGACCATGAGGAAGTAGATACAAGAATACTGATTCACTTGCAAGATGCCATGGAGAGTGGTTCTAACATCTGCTTGGTGCGCACTATGGTCATTGACGTAGTCATCATCCTCATCGGTAAATTCCACGCCATCGTCGCCAAATATCCACTTGCAGACATCTGGGTTGCCTGTGGCGCTGGCAAGAACTTCATGTACCTTCATATCAATGCCATCTGCCATGCTCTGAGCAAAGACAAGTCCACATCCTTTCCCCTGTTCCACAGGGTGTGACACAACCTCAGCATTCTATGGAAATGGGAAGACGTCAAAATGAGAAGCCTGGAATTCCTACCCTGAGATCACCCAGGCATTCAACTACATGGCAGCAAATTCGCACACCCCACTGACCATGGACTCCCAACACTTCCAACTACTGGAACGCTTCACAGTCGTCATCTATGACAAGACAAACACACTGGAATCTGTCAATGAGGCACTGAGGGAGTTGTTCTGCAAAAAGAGCAAAACGACGGGGAACGTTCCATCGACTCAGGAGGCTTTGTTGCAACACTCGAGGCGCGCTGCCTACCAAGCTGGAATCTGGACGACATGTGAACTGGCCCAGCAGCAGACTTCTATTCCAGAAGGGTGGGGATGGACATTTGACAGAGAGAGCAAGTCCTGGCTTCCTGTGTGGAGCACACTACCGATGGCCTCCAAAGCATGCAGTGAACTGGTGAAGTGTGGGTGCAAGAGCGTGAGTGGCTGTGGTGCAAGGTGTTCGTACAAGAAGGCACACTGGAAATGCACAGAGCTTTGCAGCTGCAAATGTGACATACTGTATAACTGAACTTGCTGTATGTTTTGAATTGAAGTGTTTTTATATTCTACATACATTATGTTGTTTTTATTTTTTGTTTAGCTATTTAATATGGTGATATATCAAATTAATGTGTTTTGTATTCTAAATATACTGAATTACAGTGTTTTTATATTCTATGATACATACACAGGATTGACAATCTTATATCCTAATTCTACTATATAGGAAGATTGGAAAATCCGATGCCTTTTAAGTGTAATTTCATGCCAAAATTAGGGTCAGTATTGCAACGGGCCAAATGGAAGCTCCATCCATGTCAGATTTTTTGGTTCCAATAAAAAAGCTGAATAATATGAACTAATAAAGTGTCAGAAAAAAGTTGGTGCTTTTGTCCGGAATGGCCCCTTCATTTTGTTAAGCTACCTTGACCATATATACAAGTCACCGCCTTGAACCTGTGATTGTGGGAAAGTTACAAAAGCTCAGGGTTCTTAAAGATCTTATGCAGAGCCTGCCTCTAATACACAAGGCATCAAAAAAGCTTGGTTTGATCAGGAAAAAGATTTTGACTTGTTCCGTAGGTATTTCGTTCTTAAAGTAAAGAAGTTTCAGGAAGAAATCTTCCATGGGGACGTAAAACACTCCTATTAGACAATGCCCCTACTCACCCTACAGAAGATGCTCCTTGCAGCGGTGATGAGAGGATTACGGGTATGTTCCTTCCACCCAGCACATCCTTCATACAGTCCAAGGATCGGGGGATCATTCTAGCCTGCAAGAGGATTTACAAGAGAAAGATGCTGGATGAAGTAAGGTTGGTGCTGGAGGGCAGTAGTGATGAGAAAGAGGGCACCAAAGGACAAAGTATAGTTGCCAACATCAAGGTCTATCATACGAGACATGTCATCTTCAATTGGGCCTAAAGTTGGAAGAAGGTGAAGAAGGAAACCTTTAAAAATGGCTGGGATGGGAACAGCTAATGTTTAACACACAGTTTAAGCCAAACTTTGAAGGGCTTAAACTCTAACAGGGCAGCGTTAGAGAACGCTGGGGAGAGAGAAATTTAGAAAACATTCGTTTTACAGGGTGTTTCAGGTCGACCCTAGAAATATGGAAATGGGCGGGATTTTTAGGAAGTAGGAAGTAATTCAAATACCAAATAAAAACTACAAATTCCGCCAATTTCCATATTTCTAGGGTCGACCTGAAACACCCTGTGTGTGTGTGTGTGTGTGTGTGTGTGTGTGTATACTATTATATATTTTCGCCTGTCTGTTTGTCTGTCCTTTATGCAAGCGTAAACCGTTTGACCTAGAGCTACCAAATTTGGCACGGGAACCTCTTTTGGGATGAAGAATGTTAATAAATTAAATAATTAAAATTACTGGGCCCGAAGGCCCCAGCACCGCGATTAAACGACAGAAAAGAACGCAGCCGTGAAAATTTTGAGCTTCACATATAATTATTTTTTAGGACTTCAAACCGTTTGACCTAGAGCTACCAAATTTGGCACTGGAACCTCTTATGGGATGAATGTCAACACAGAGTCGGTCAGCCTGTCTGTTTGTGCGAATAGTTACAGGAAGTTAATGTGGCAATGTTTTTTTGCAGTTTTTGAAAATCCCAACTACTTTACCATGCCACCAAAGAAACGGGCAAGTATGGACAGATCTACATCAGCAGCCAGAAAAAATAAAGAAGCCCGGAAGCAGGAAAGCTCACAAGAAAGACAATCACGCCTTGAAGTTGACCGTGAACGACATGCAACAGCCAGAGCAAGAGAAAACCTCCAAGAAAGACAATCACGTCTTGAAGCTGTCCGAGAAAGTGTAGCAGCTACCACAGCAAGAGAAACACCCCAAGAAAGACAATCACGCCTTGAAGCTGACCGTGAACCACATACAACAGCAATGTGAAATTTATCCCGGGCAACGCCGGGTACCTCAGCTAGTGTATGTGTATATATATATATATATATATATATATATATATATATATATATATATATATATACAGGGTGGGCCGTAAGTTTCCATACATAGGAAAAATAAACATTTTTTATGGACAACCATTTTTATTTATATAATATGCTCTACATGGTTGCCATTGTTTTGAAAACACATTTCAATACGTGTTCCCCACTGTTGATGAACACGCATTAGCACAGTTGACGTTATGCTTGTAATGGCGTTGGTGATACGTTCCTTTAGATGATTTATGTCTCGTATCTTTTCCTGATACACCATGGCCTTCAAGTGCCCCCAAAGATAGAAATCAAGGGGGGTGAGATCTGGGGATCTGGGAGGCCACTCCACAGGACCACGCCGACCAATCCAAGCATCCGGAAACTGCTGATCCAAATACCGACGCACGTGAAGACCATAATGAGGTGGAGCTCCATCTTGCTGGAAGTAAACTGGGAAGTTACCTTCCTCGTTTAGCAGGGATGGGAAAATCTCTTCTTGCAACATGTTAAGATACCTTTCGGCATTAAGATTTCCACTGACAAAAAATTGTCCAATAATTCTGTCACCCCATATCCCGGCCCACACCATCACTTTACCGGCACCTTGCATCTTCGTCGGACTCAGCCAGTGTGTGATGTTCGTTCCATGTTGTCTGTTAAAGTTCATTGCAACCATGCGACTGCTTCCCGACCCAGCCATCAGTATGATTTCAATTCGTTGCTCTTTCGTCAAACGCATATTCTTAGGGTATCTGAAACATAAAAACAAACGTTTAATTTTTCCTATGTATGGAAACTTACGGCCCACCCTGTATATATATATATATATATATATGAGCGGCGACGGAGGGGGTCAGGCAGGTCAGGCTGAGCTTGACCTGTTATTTCTCCTGCTAGGAACTTAAAAAAACTAACAAAAAACTAACTACACAATCCCATCTCTTGTCAAGTTATCAGGCTAAACATTTTCAGCCATCCATCCATCTAATATACTATTTCAGAAATGAAGCCTTATATATACAGGGTGTTTGAAAACTTTCTGTACAAATTGTAATGGGGGATAGGCAACACCAAGACAAACCCTTTTCGTCTATAAGTGTATGTCCGCTGACGTCACCATTCGGCGCGAGAGGGCGCCGCTGCAATTGGCTAAAAGGTGAAGTGGGCTAGACTCGTGCTTGCCGCGGGCATTCTTAAATCGGACGTAGTACGCCTAACATGGAGCGCTTCACGACTGCTGAGATGGCTGACATGCATATGGTGTATGGGGCTGCCAATGGAAACGGAAGAGCTGCTGTGAGTTTGTACCGACAGCGCTTCCCAAACAGACGTGTGCCAAACCACCAAACGTTTGCGCATTTGCATCGGCGACTGCGAAAACTGGAACATTCCATGCAAACATGCATGACACTGGTCGGGAGAGAAACGTGCGCACTCCTGACGTCGAGTCGGGCAGGCAGCAGGTACGGCCCAATCAACTTGCCATGGACGATACCCGCCCAAACATTGACGGCGAACCGTTCTTGATGAGCATGCACCCGTGTAGCATGTGGATTTGCGTGCGCCCACACGTGAGAATTGTGCATGTTAAACACACCCTCACGTGTGAAACAGGCCTCATCTGAGAAGAGCACATAAGCCGGAAAATTAGGCTGCACCGCTGTCTGCTGCAGAAACCAGCGTGCGAATTCCACACGAAGAGGGTAATCCCGAGGTTGTAATGCCTGGACTCTCTGACGATGAAACGGATGTAACTGCTGCTCGTGCAACACTCTCCAGACCAGGTCGTGGTTCACACCGAGGATACGTGCAACACCTCGCGTGCTTGCGCTTGGATTGTCCTCAAATCGCCGTAGGATTTCTTTCTTCCATGTCAGGAGTGCGCACGTTTCTCTCCCGACCAGTGTCATGCATGTTTGCATGGAATGTTCCAGTTTCTCGCAGTCGCCGATGCAAATGCGCAAACGTTTGGTGCTTTGGCACACGTCTGTTTGGGAAGCGCTGTCGGTACAACCTCACAGCAGCTCTTCCGTTTCCATTCGCAGCCCCATACACCATATGCATGTCAGCCATCTCAGCAGTCGTGAAGCGCTCCATGTTACGTGTACTACGTCCGATTTAAGAATGCCCGCGGCAAGCGCGAGTCTAGCCCACTTCACCTTTTAGCCAATTGCAGCGGCGCCCTCTCGCGCCGAATGGTGACGTCAGCGGACATACACTTATAGACGAAAAGGGTTTGTCTTGGTGTTGCCTCTCCCCCATTACAATTTGTACAGAAAGTTTTCAAACACCCTGTATATATGTCACAGTTTTTTTGCGCACACCTACAGGTCGCTACAATTGGTGTAGAACAATGCGGTTTTCACCATTCGATGCGTCTTTTTATTGCGCAGTGCCCATGCTAAAAAAAATTCCCGAACATAAATCCTGCCCCCCCCCTTTTAGGGGTACAGTTCTTCCCATTTCTTAATTTTTAATCATAATTTTGGCACAAAATGGGGGAGGGGTGGGGTAATGGGGGAGGGGGTGGGGTTAATGGGGAAACTCAGAAAAATAGATGCGATATATACGTATATGTAACCAAAAAAAATTAAAGTAAATCCTTTGCAAGGTGCCAGCCGCCCTTCCCCCCTTGGGGGTAATGGGGGAAGGGTGGGGGTAAATGGGGGAGATGGGTGGGTGAGGGGGTAAATGGGGGAGAGGGTAATGGGGGAGGGGAGGGGTTAATGGGGAAACTCAGAAAAAAAATTGATGGGGGAGGGGGTGGGGGAGGGGGTAATGGGGTTAATGGGGAAGGAAGATCATGCTTATCACAACTAATGGAACACTATAACAACATTATTGATGCACTCGAAACAATGAAAACTATGATTTGGCGGGCCATAAAACTATAGAAATGAACGCAGTCATGAAAATCTTAGGCTTCAAATCCGAGCTCATTGTATTAAGATTTGTGAAGCTTTAGATTTTCATGGCTGCGTTCTTTTCTGTAGTTTTATTGAATGAATAATTGGTTTGCCAGTAACTGGAAGGCCGCAGGCACCCCAATTACTGAGGCCCAAGGTGAGAGGAATAGGAATGATATCCAGATAAAGGGCGCCTGATGTTCAAGGGCCCCCAATTACTGTCGGTCAGTTATTTGGTCAATAAAACTATAGAAATGAACGCAGTCATGAAAATCTTAGGCTTCAAATCCGAGCTCATTGTATTAAGATTTGTGAAGCTTTAGATTTTCATGGCTGCGTTCTTTTCTGTAGTTTTATTGAATGAATAATTGGTTTGCCAGTAACTGGAAGGCCAGGCACCCCAATTACTGAGGCCCAAGGTGAGAGGAATAGGAATGATATCCAGATAAAGGGCTACTGATGTTCAAAATAAAATACGCCGTAGGCCACAATTCAGCCGAAGCACCGCAGATCTAGCAAAATCGGCGCGTAGCGCCGACCTTTTGCTAGTCTAATATACTATTTCAGAAATGAAGCCTTATATATATATATATATATATATATATATATATATATATAACAGTTTTTTTGCGCACACCTACAGGTCGCTACAATTGGTGTAGAACAATGCGGTTTTCACCATTCGATGCGTCTTTTTACTGTGCAGTGCCCATGCTAAAAAAAAATTCCCTAACATAATTCCTTCCCCCCTTTTAGGGGTACAGTTCTTCCCATGCCTGTACACACATTTTTTTAATTTTTCATTTTTAATCATAATTTTGGCACAAAATAAGTCAATATTTACTAAACATTTAATATCATTCGATTCACAAAAGATTTATTTATCGATTCAATTTAAAAAAAGTATATATTTTTAAAATTCATAAAGAACTTTTTGCAAAAAACTAAAAACAAACATGCATTTTTAAAATTCAATGATTTTTATACAAAATATTTTGATATTTTTAAAATTCAATGATTTTTATACAAAATATTTTGATATTTTCAAAATTCAATGATTTTTATACAAAATATTTTGATATTTGTTATAATTTTAACATTTTTCGATTCACAAAAGATTTTTTTATCGACTCAATACAAAAAATTACATAATTAAAACGGGCAATTTAAATAAACACGAGTTTAAAGTTAAACGAGCCACACTCGAAATTATTTACCGTGACTTTTGTGCGTTTTATTACTGTGGCTTTTGTACAAATAATTTTACGTATACACAAACAATTTGATAGGATATTGATTTATCATTCTATTTTTTTAGTTGTCATAGAAATACGTTAATTAAGTTATCTGATTAGATACGCTTTTATAGTTGAAGATCATTTTTAGAAAATTATTTATTTTCCCCACTTTAAAATATTACAAAATTTCTATTAGGTATCCTATCATTATGCCTGTCGCTGTAAGTAAGAAAATAGCAATTAAATAATTAATTTTAAAACATTAAATGACGTCATCAAGATCATTACGAAACCTATGGTAAAATTATTGAATACCCGGTTAGGTTCATTGAATGCCAGGTTAGGTCATCTGTACGCCCTTGACGATTGGTTAGGTTAAGTCGCAGTGATGTAGGTCTCGAGATCGGTCTCAAGACCCATTTTGCAGATCTCGATCTCGGTCTCGGTCTCCGCTATTTAGATCTCTGTCTCGATCTCGGTCTCGACAGACGCGGTCTCAGTTTTTCTCCCCGAGACCTTTCGAGACCTCTCGAGACCGTAATGAAAAATACATGTTATTGGCATACTCATGATGGTGGCTTGGTTGAACAGATACAGTTCAGAATGTTTATGAAAGTTTGTAAAAGTAAGGGACTCTAGGTATTCACTAATCAGTCACCCTGTTTTGAGTTGCCACGTTTGTCTTGCTGGGGGGGGGGTCTGGATTTTTTTTAGGTTAGCGCTACAAAAAAAAATTGACCCTCCCCCCGCCCCCGTCAGATTAATTTTATTGAAAATGGAAACACTAAATAGAGAATTATATATATTATATATAAAGTATATATTATAAGGCCACTTAGTGTTGCCAAACGGCGTGTCAACCTCTGTGGCCTGATAAAAACGATTATCCTCCCATCCAATATGTATTTGAAAAAAAAAAATGCTTCACACAAAAATAATGCAAGAAATACAGCATAAAGAAAACAGTACCGATAAATTCAATAAAGCATAGAACAACTCGACAACCCTTCACATCACTTATATTTACAACGTACCGATTCGTAGAAAAAATCGCAATTGCCAATTGTAAATGTTAAAAAAAAATGACGTCATGAGCTTGGTCTCGATCTCGATCTCGGTCTCGAATTTTAAGGGTCTCGATCTCGGAAGGTAGATCTCGATCTCGAACCTTTGATCTCGGTCTCGATCTTGGTCTCACAGGATCAGGTCTCGGTCTCGGTCTCAGTCTCGGACTTGGTGGTCTCGACTACATCACTGTTAAGTCGTGATATTTTCGTTGGCTTTAACGAAAATATCATGACTTAACCTAACCAATCGTCAAGGGTGTACAATGAACCTAACCGGGCATTCAATTAACGTACCCGGGCATTCAATTAATCTAATCGGGCATTCAGTTGACCTAACCGGCCATTTAATTAACCTAATCGGGCATCATTACTATTATAATTTAGCAAAAATGTGTCTGCCTGTCTGTCCGCAGAAAAAACTTTTACGTTTCTGAACCGATTTCGACCAAACTTCGTATGGTGGATGGGGGTGATGAGTAATGAACGAAAATATGTGTGTGACCAGCCCCCCCCCCCACCACCACCACCAATTACTGGGCCCGAGGGCCCCCAGCACCGCGATAAAACTATAGAAAAGAACGCAGCAATGAAGATCTTGAGCTTCACATTGTGTCAATATTTGTGAAGCTTAAGATTTTCATGACTATAGTTTTATTGACCAAATAATTGAACCCCCAGTAATTAGGGGCCTGCGACCCCCCAATTACTGTCGGTTCAATTATTTGGTCAATAAAACTATAGAAAAGAACGCAGTCATGAAAATCTTGAGCTTCACATCCGAGTTCATCGTATCAAGATTTGTGAAGTTTTAGATTTTCATGGCTGCGTTCTTTTCTGTAGTTTTATTGACCGAATAATTGGTTCGTCAGTAATTGGAGGGCCACAGGCACCCCAATTACTGAGGCCCAAGGTGAGAGGAATGGGAACGATATCCAGATAAAAGGCTACTGATGGTCAAAATAAAATACGCCGTAGGCCCACAATTCGGTTTGGGTCGAAGGTCCAAGCATCGCAGATCTAGCAAAATCGGCGCGTAGCGCCGATCTTTTGCTAGTCTATCATCTAAACCCCATTTCCCCAGTGAGGGTGGGGAGCGAGCCGCAGGAAGAGAGGGAAGATATGTGGCTAAAAATTTTGAGTCAGTTTTACTTTATTAAAACATGTTATAATGACATGTTAGGATTTATAAATAAGGTTATATAGCTATTTGCATATACACTGTGACTGTACATAAAGTTAATTATTATTGTATTATTATGCATCTTCTCCAATAACAAAGCCTTACAACTCGCATAAAAATGCACAATTCCACGTCTTACCAGGCAAACAATTTTAAGCCTGACGTCTCTCTTTGAAACATGTTATGATGTAAATCTTATGATTTATTTATAATGTTATAAAGTCATTTGGATATTCATTATACGTAAAGTTAATTAGCATTTTAATTGATTTATTACTTTGTATCCGCCGAATAACGAAGTTTTTAATGTTCGAAGTCAGGCAAATTCCCATCTGCTTGACGACTTGCTGCTGTGCAAAATGTGTTATCTTGAATTGCTGTTGTGCCAAATATATGTTATTATCTTGAATTACTAAACATTTAAAAGCAATATTTGCATATCATATTGGCAGTTGGGTATTTCTCTATATTCTACTTTTGCATAGTACAGTAAATTTTAGGAAATTTAACAAACATATGGAAAGTGTTCATTTTATATAAAATCTGTCACATCTGTGTCGAAACAGCTATTGGTATGACGTCATCTCGTGGGATGAAGATAGTTTAAACCAGGCTAAAATCCTTTACGCAAAACTAGATGACTTTTTGTGTTTTATATTTGCTGCTTTGAAGAATTACTTAGCAATGCTGAAAAACTATTTGATGTTTTAGAGTGCAGGATAGTGGACATAGGGACGTAGCCAGGAATGTCCCAAGGGGGGGAGGGTAAACTTGAGCTAAGTTCATCAGGTTCCGTGGTGAATCGGGTGAGCCCATACAGTTAAGGGATCTGGGGGAGAGCTGGAAGCTCCCACAGCGGGGTCGGGGCGGAGCCCCGTAAGGTAGTGCATTTTAAGCTTATTTTGTGTAAGAACTGTCTCAAAATGTCAATGCAACTGCCATTTTTGAACAGCCACTATAGTCTATACAGCCATCCACATGAAATATGTACCCTTTCCAACAAAAGTTTGGATAGGACAATCACATTGGTGCAATCTCAGCTATATTATGATGTAATTACTTATATTTTCTGAAATTTGAAATCAGGTATTAATCCTATAGTTTTCATATTTAACAAAGAAAATAACTTTTATTCACACATTTATTGATTTCATGCATACAATTATTTAGTGTATATACGTTTAATAGTATAACATATCTATGAATAACGAAATCATTAGAAGAGATCCAAATGAAACTCTCACGTAGTGTATAAGACAAGTCAAACAGATGCAGGAACAGCTAGATCAGTTGAGACAGAAGAAAAGCACATCTGTTTAACATATATAAAATTTTTAACAGGATAATCGCATGGGAAAATAATTTAGGGGCTACTTGACAAAAAAATATGTACTTTATCAAATATGCAATTTCTTTACTAAATCAAAATCGAATACTTTAGTAAATACGCAATTTACATATAGGTACACCATAAAATCACATTACAAAATCACATCCAAGGGGGGCGACCGCCACCCCCTTGGCTACGTCCCCGAGTGAACATGAAATTTGCAAAAAAAGAAAATTAATGAATTTTTTGTTTTCTGGAAGGAAAAATCAATGACAAAAGTTATAATGAAATTCTTAAAACGACACGTGACATCGTAAGTTGTCCGACCATTTCTCCTCCTACTAAGAGACTCAGAGGAAAAGTGACAGACTTTAAAGAAATTTACTTTAGCATTCTGAATACCTCTAACATCCTTGAAGGAACGATTTGAATTAGGGGGGGGAACAGAAATGGTGACCCTCAGTTTTCTGGTCTTTAAAAGTTGCTATCATACAAAAGAAGTAAAATGAACCATGTTTCACAAATATCTGATGTCATTAACCCCCCTGTACATGCCCTCTAAAGTTTTGCTGATATTAACAATGAAAATTATTAGCCACTTTATCTGGTTTTGTTAAAAAAAATACTATTAAATTGTTATGACATCAATATTCACATCATAAATTTAGTTAACTGAATTGTTTGCTGATGATAAATAACAATATTAGCCACAAAAACTGATTATTTGCCAGTGATTATTATTTTATGATTATTATTTACATATAATCATATTATGTATAATATATAATATATATATATATATATATATATTTTTTTTTTGTATTGGGGCGTTTACCGCCATTTCCCGCTATACGCTAGCGGATATCATGCGAAGCAGAATATGAGAAAGAGAAACGGAGACGGGGGAAAGGCACTAGAAGTGTGAGGACCGCGGACGACGGGTGAGAAGTCACCTAAAGCTCAGAGAGGAGGCGAGATTGGGAGAGGAAAAGGAAAAGACGGTCAAGCGAGAAGAGAGGGCTCTCAGCGAGCATAAGACGTAAACGATCGGGGAGGGGGAAATCAGAGAGGAACGGGAAGGCGCGACGACGTACTGACGACAGGGTGGGGCATTCCACAAGGATGTGAAAGACGGTGAGGGGCGACTGGCAGGAGGCGCAACAAGGAGCCTCCTGCCGGGACATAAGATAGCCGTGCGTGAGGCGCGTATGGCCGATGCGAAGCCGCGCAAGGACGACCTCTTTGTGTCGGGAGCGGTGGAAAGAGGACGCCCAATATGACAGGCGGGGGCGGATGGACCAGAGTTTATTTCCGGTGGCATCGTCCCAGGACTGCTGCCATATGCGGTCGTAGAGGGACCGAAAGACCTGCACATAGTCAGAGAAGGGGAGTGGGCGGGGGAGGGGAGGCATCGAGGCGGCGGACCGGGCTGTGCGGTCAGCCGCCTCATTACCGGAAACACCGACATGGGCAGGAACCCAGCAGAAGGTGACCCGGATCCGGTGAACGGTGTGCAGGACATGGTACTCCTGTTGAATAAGGCGTACGAGGGGGTCCGGGGAATCATAGCGCTCGAGCGCTTGAAGGGCGCTCAGCGAGTCCGAAAAGATGGTACAGGAAGACCGCGAAAAACCCGATACCAGACGGAGGGCTTCCAGAAGGGCAAAGAGCTCCGCGGAAAAGATGGAGGCCTGAACGGCAGGGGGATACCCCGGGAGGTAGGTGACAGCGACGGAGAGAAGACGGCAGCCGCGACACCTGCAGGGGAGCGCGAGCCGTCGGTGTAGACGGGAACATCGTCCGAGTGTACGGGAAGATGGGCCAGAAAAGAAGACCGGAGGACGGTAGGAGGAGACTCCTTACGCAGGCCACGGAGCGCCTGGCAGCGGCAGATAGGGGTGGTCAGCCAGGGGGGCGACAGGTCGAAGGAGAACGGCAGAATAGAGGGTGGGGGATCCCCAGGGACGAAAAAATGTCGGCCAGGGAGGCAGCGAAATGCCACGTGTCAGGCCGGGGTAGCGCCTGGGAGATCGCGAGAATAGTAGGGACCTCGGGAGGCGGCAGATGCGAAGGTAACACTTCGCCATGAGAAGGCCCCGGCGAAGGGGCAGGGGGGGGTGTCCGCAGTCCACCTGAAGACTAGCGACAGGGGACGAGCGGAAGGCACCCGACGCCAAGCGAAGGCCACGGTGGAGAAGAGGATCCAGCATACGGAGTGCCGGAGAGGAGGCGGAGCTGTAGACCACAGCCGTAGTCGATGCGGGATTGCACCAGGGAGGTGTACAGACGCAGCAGAGTACGCCTGTCCGCCCCCCAGGTCATGTGGGACAGGTGACTCAAAAGGGAGAGGGTGCGGCGAGATGATTGCCGCAACCGCCTAAGGTGTGGAACCCAACCGAAAAATTCGTCGAGGGTCATACCCAGGAATCGAACGGATGGGACGAGGGGAAGAGGAGTGCCGGCAAGGGTAAGGGCGAAGGTATGCGACAGACGGAGGCGCCGAGGACGGAAAAGCATACTGGAAGACTTAGAGGGTGAGAAAGCATAGCCAACCGAGGACGCCCAGCGAACCACCGCGTTGATGGCTAGCTGGAGTCGACGTTCAGCCAAAGACGGGAGGCGGCCAGAGCAACAGATAGCCAGGTCATCGGCATAGAGGGAGCTACGAACGGAAGTAGGCAGGACCGTAGCGACTGTGTTCATCACTAGTGAGAAACACAGGACGCTAAGGACACTACCCTGAGGGACACCCTCCTCCAACGGAAAGCGGTCAGAGAGGGTAGAACCGATGCGGACGCGGAAAGAACGGGCGGACAAGAAGTTATAAATAAAGGAGGGGAGAAAGCCTACGAAACCCAGGGAGCGTAAGCAGTCAAAGACCGCACTCCGCCGAGTAGTATCGTAGGCCTTCTGGAGGTCGAAAAAGACGGCGAGTACAAAGTGACGCCGGGAGAAAGCCTCCTGCACGTCGTGGCTAAGGAGGAGGAGGGGGTCGGTGGTAGACCGGAAGCGCCGGAAACCAGCCTGGGTAGCAGGGTATTGGTCACTCGCCTCCAGAGTAAGGGACAGCCGCGAGGCGACCATCGCCTCCATAACCTTGCAGGCGCAGCATGTCAGGGAAATGGGGCGATAGTTCGACGGGAGTGAGGGGTCTTTATCGGGCTTCGGGATGGGGACGACGATGGACTCACGCCACCGGTCCGGGAATGAACCCTCCAACCAAATCCGGTTATAGAGGTCCAGTACAAAGCTGAGAGCAGAGGGGTGGAGGTGCCGCAACAAGTCATAGGGGATATTATCGGGGCCGGGTGCGGAGGAGCGTCGGGGGCAGAGGGCCTCCCGAAGCTCCGTCATGCGGAAGAGGTGATTATAGGGGTCATCCCTATGAGGTGGAAAATCCGGTGGGTCGCGGTGGGAATGGGGGGAATCGGAACTGGAGATGGCTGCGAAGTGCGCCGCGAGTGCATTCGCGACGGCCTCCGGATCGGAGACGAACTCGTCGTCCCCGACCCGAAGCAACGGGGGTCGAGGGGGGACACGGGTCCCCTCAAAGCTACGCACCTTGCGCCAAACAGTCGAGGGGGCAGTCGAGGAGGAGATCTCGGACACGTAACTCCGCCAGGAGGTACGCCGGGCCAGTTTCAGGACCCGACGGGCCACTGCCTTCAGGCGCTGAAACTCTATCTTGTGCTCCAGCTGGCGGGTCCGGTAGAAGCGGCGGCCGACACGGCGCCGCTCCTGAACGGCATGGGAGCACTCTGGGGTCCACCATGGGACGCTTCGCGGCCTGGGGGAGCCAGAGGTACGGGGGATGCAACTGGCGGCAGCCGAGAGGATCTTACTCTCGAGGAAGGCGAGGGCCTCACTGACGGAGGGAAAGGCAGGAATTGATGGCGAGATCGCCGTGCCCCTCGCGTATGAGGCCCAGTCTGCTCGGGCGAACAGCCAGCGCGGGCGGACAGAGGTGGGGGGGAGGAGACGGGTTGGGGTAAGACACACTGGGAAATGGTCACTGCCGGAAGAATCCGGCAGGACCTCCCAGGTGACTCCGTCACGATTTCGAGGGAAACCAGGGAAAGGTCGATACAGGTGAAACTGTCGTGGGCCGAGTGAAGGCAGGTAGGGGAGCCATCGTTCAGAAAGGTGAACTCGAGCTCGTCCATAAGGGAGAGAAGGGTCCCGGAGAGAAAGGTGGAGCAAACGTCCCCCCAGGCCGGGTCCCGACTGTTGAAGTCCCCGAGAATCAGGAAAGGGCGGGGAAGCTGAAGAATTAGGTCACGGAGAGAATCGGGTGGAGGGCGTACGTTAGGGGAGAGGTAAAGAGAGCAGACCGTGAGCTGGCGCCCCAAAGAAATGCGCACGGCCACAGCTTGCAGGACTGTACGGAGCGGGAGGGGGCGGAAAGGGACGGAGCGGTGCACGAAGACCGCGGGGAGCCCCCCCTCCCCGCCCCATCGAGAGGCGGGGAAGGGAGCCCGCAGTAACCGGACACTCGAGGGAGGGAACGGGATCCCAGAATCGTCTCCTGAAGGCAGAAACACGCCGGACACCTGGAGGCCAGGAGAGAGGAGAGACTCTTGAGGCCTACCAGGAGCCCGCGGATGTTCCACTGCAGGAGCGAGGTATAGGGAGGGGTAGGAAAGTCAGCGTAAAGGATGGTTATGGGGTGGGTAGGCCGATCGGGCGGCCCGAGATTAAAGAGGGAATCGGAAAGCCCCGGAGTTCAGCGAGGGACGCCGAACGAGGGCGAAGGCGAGGGTCACCCCGACGAGGGGGCGATGTGGAACCAGACGCCGGCAAGTCCTCCAGAAGAGGAGTCTCCCGGACGTCCGGGGGAGAGCGATGTAGAGAAGGGGATGTGAGAGGAGGTATCCAGAATGCCCCTCCCTTCACCGGAGGTGCGGGGGAGGCAGGACTACGAGGGGGAGTGGAAAATAATACCTCACCCAGAGGCATTGGCAGGTCGAGGAGAGAGATGGGGCGGGTCAAGCGCGGGGGCGTGCACGTCCCACCCACGCCGACCAGGCGGGCGAGTTCCCCCTCCAGTGGGTCCATCGACCGGGCCGGAGAGGGGTGTATCTCAGCCCCCACCACGAGGGCCGTCGGGGACCCCAGGGGGGAGCGTGCATAACGGTTGCGCAGTGGGGACGGTGAGGACACCGGGGCGGTAGGGCGAAGGGGGCGTTTGTGTTTGGGAGAGGAAGGTGATGCGAGGCTTATGGCTTCGAACCTTTCGGGGTCACCACTGGCGCGGCGCTTGCGGCCCTACCCTCCGTCGTGCGGCCCGCATGGGTGACGGCGGGTCACGATCCGGAATGGGGGTGGCCGAAGGCGCCGGTGGAGAGGGCGTAGAAGGGGCAGGGGGGGTTGCCGACGAAGCATCGGCGTTCGCGGAGGGAGCACGTGGGGACGCGCTGGTAGTACGGAGAGCCGCGGTAGGAATCCGCTGGGCGGCAGAGGATGGACTGGGAGTAGCGGACACGGTGGGTGGAGGCGCGTTTGTGAACCGCCGGTGAGGACGGGGCCCGGGAACGGAGAGCCTCGCGTACGAGGCACCACGCCGGGCCCCGCAGCCACGCAACCGGTCCCGCGCCTCCCGAGCGCTGAGAAACTCTGATGAACAGAGGGCCCGAACCTCCCTTTCAAAGAGGAAGGACGGGCAAGAGCGGGATGAAGCAGGGTGTGGTCCATGGCAATTGGTGCAGGAAGGCGGAGCAGTACAGGGCAAGGGGTGGGAGGGCCGCCGCAGCGGACACACAACGGGCCGGCTGACGGCAGGAGCTGCTCACGTGCCAACCTATTGCACTGAAAACAGCGCGTAGGATCTGGCACGTATGGTCGTACTGAGAATTCGCACGCTCGTCTCTCACCAAAGCCCCAGAATACCGAAACGGGGGCACCAGTGAGTCGAAAGTGAGGAGCAGGCGAGGAGAAGGGGCGGTTGGGATCGCGATCTGTTGGGAAAGCGGTACACCCTCACAACACCCTGGGAGGCGAGGTCAATCTGGAGGTCTTCCACCGGGATGGGTAGAAGACGAGCAGCGTAGATTGTGCCCTGGCACTGATTGAGGCGGGGTGGGGGGACACCGTAATCCCGCAGCCCAGGACATTGGGGATAGCGAGCAGAGAGGAGGTTTCGACAGAGGAACGCGACCTTATCAGAATGGAGCCATCCCTCTGAGGCCGAAGGTCAAAACGAGCCGTCCCCGTCACCCCATGGATCGCTCGAAAGAGGCGTTCATGGTTAGTGGGGAGGGGCTTGGAGGAGGAGGGGCGGAGGACGAGGAACTTGTCCACCGTCTTAAGGCCGAGCGAAGACGTCGGGCCAAACATCACCGGTACTTCGAGGGGACGGGGAGACGAGAAAGGCGGACGGCGACGTCGGGTCCCACGTCCCCCAGGGGCCGAGGGGGCCGGGGGCGGAGGCCCGACCGGAGTGGGAGGCGATCTGGGCCGCGGGCTTCCCACCTGAGGGCGAAAAAGCAGTGGGTCCCTATCGGGACGTGGAATATGGGGGGATCCAGGGTCGGGGGGTCCACTGCAGGTCCATCCGCCACTGGCGGGGGTCGGGCAGCGGCGCCACGAGCCTGGGGAAGAGGAGGTGTCGGCAAGAAGAGCAGACGGGGTGGGCGAGGGCTGCCGACTGCCCTTACCAGACCCAAGGTCCAAAGAGGTAGTCAGAGGGAGGTCAGATGCACAAGCCGGGTCGTCAACGAGGTCCATTAGATTTGTAAGTGTTTCCATAAAGAAAATTTTTATTGTTGTTTCGCGCCCGGGGCCGCGGGGAACCGATTACCCGGGGCCCAAGGGGACCAAGCTCATGCCGGCGGGGGATGGTGCCTCGTCCCATGTAGGTACCCCCGTTTCAAAAGGGGCCCTTGCAGCGTCGAAAGTTCTTCCCCGCCGGCAGCAAAGACCAAGGCCCCCCAGGGTCCCAGGCCTGGGCACCCTACCAGCCAACTTAGTCGGCCCCGGCCATGGGAGCGAGACCCCCAGCGACCAGCCCCGGCAGCCCACGGGGCGCGCGAAGTGAACAGAGAAAGCAGAAAAAACAGAGGGGGCAAGGAAGAGGGGAAAGAGGGGAAGACAGGAAAGAACGGGCTGTAGGATAGCAGGGTATGCTAAAAGTCCACTTCGCAACCGGGCGGGTGACCCGGCAGGGCCCCCAGCCGCGGCTGACCACCCTCGCCACATGGAGTAATTAACAGGATCAAACTGAGAGAGTTACGTTCCGCTTCCACACGCCGGTGTGGAGATGTGGAATATATAGAGCTATATCAGTTTAAGGCAGTGTACTGCCACTCCAGCAAGATGTTATTTCAAGTGATGATGTTCATGCTGAGGCCAGCCAGAGCTGGTAAGAATCAACTTTCTGTTAGTGATGCTGCATGGAAAGTTGCCTACAACTTGCGGAACCTTTGGATCTGGTGCAACCTATACACAAAGTCGATCAGTAACATTGTCAACCAGATAACAAAATTGTATGAAGAGTTCAAAAAACACTGTCAGGTTCGCTCACAGAGAATGGACTGAAGCAAAACGAGCAGAAATTTCAGAATTCAACAACCGTGTTGCAGCCACTTTGTTTGATATCTCCTGTACAGATATGAAATCACGAAGACGCCAAGAGAAGATCTATGGTGTTAAAGTTACTGAGATAGAGTGGAAGTTCCTGGAGGATCACGAGGACCAATAAAAATGTTTTGTGATAATTCATTGGACATGGCATGGCAAAGAACAGGTGAGAGGCAAATGAGGATGCAAGCTGCAATGGACAAGATGCTCCTAAAGGAACAAGAAGACACAAAGAAAAATCAGTTTGTATCACAGCTTTACCAAGAATTTGATGGCTCGATAACAGATGAGGACACATGCACTGAAGATGAATATATCCCTGAAGAAAATATACCATCAACATCAAAAAACGAAATTTGTGTATGCAAACTTGAATGAGGATAGAGACAAGTTGCTTCATCAATACAGGCATATCCGTGAAAGTCCGGCAAAAATAAAAGTAGTATTCTACAGAGTGGCTGACAAACTGATATCCAAATATCATTTATCATACAACCAAGCAACAGCAGCTATTATTGAAGTGGGAAACTACATGTTCGATCGCAGCTGGAAGTACTTTGACGAAAATGCACATTACATTGATTTAGACAGCTCCAGCCCAATCAGCATGCAGAAAAATAGGAAAAGCTATTGAAGCCTTTGTACTGGTAGAAATAGTACAAGAGATCATGAATTCGGATGAGTCAGTCACAATTACTTATCATGATGATGGATCTAGAAAACAAGGTGCAGGATCATTTTCTGTTCAAGTTATCATAACTAATGGAAAATATCGTTCCTTCCCAACGCTGCAGCTAGTATCAGAATCACGAGAAAATCTAGCAGCACTGAGAGTTACTATCCTGAACATTTTATCGGTAGTCAGTAATCTTCCAATAGAGACTTATGCAATTAACTTGAAAATCTATCTAGACAGAGTTGCATCAAATATGACAATGACTTTGAAAGATTTTGATAATGCTATAAATGTACTTATGTGCTAAATAATGTGTGGTAATTAGAGGCATTTATATTATGATCTGTCTGAATTTATGATTTTTTTTTTGTCTAGGTGATGTAAAAATATATACATATATTATTTTCCATTATTTTCTAGCAAATATTCTGTAATGAATTAATCAATTACAGGTCTATTTCTAACTTCTTCAATGATACTTCATGTTTTTTAACAAGATTTGTTTAAATAAACTGGAATTTACTCTTAGAATAAACATTATGATATTCAATAAACTTTCAAACCACATGTACAGGGGGGTTATCGAGTGAAATACATGATTTTTTTTCTATTTCTAAGCTGTTCGTAAGTGATAGCATATTTTAAGAACCAGAAAAAATATATAATCCCCAAAAAATAAAAACTGACCCCCCCCCCCCCCCCCCCCCCTATTTGAATGCATTCAGAAGCTCATATTTTTTGAGCTGTTGAATTCATTAATGTTTGCAGTATATAAAGAAAATTTCCCCCAAAACTTAATAGAAGTACTTGAATATAAGTACAGTAATCTACAGTATTTGACGTAAAAGCTTTAACGTCAGAAATGAAATACATCTATCAGGACTCCGATTTTTGTCGTGCAAACATGCAAAAGAAATTTTAAAGCTTTGTCTTGACCTTGGACTTACAACAGCCTTACCGGAAACGATCAAATTAATTCGGCTCCTTTTGACAATCCTGTAACCAGTGTGTCAACGGAAAGTAGTTTTTCAACGCTTAACAGAATAAAGACGTACCTACGGAATACCATGTCAGAGGAAAGGCTGTCTAGTTTAGCAAGAATTGCCATAGAGAAAGAAATTGTAATATGGCTAGAGAAGAATAAAATGTTGCACGACAAAGTAAGTGAAGAATTTGCATCAAAACCAAGATGATTGGAGTTCATGTATAAATAAATAAGGTAAGGCGATATTTTATTTCCTAAATTTATGCCAGTTAAAAATTTCTAATTATCATACATAATACATATCACAGTGAAACAAGTATCAAATTATACAGTGTGTGTGTGTGTGTGTGTGTGTGTCTATATATATATATATATATATATATATATATATATATATATATATATATATATATATATATATATATATATATATATTATATATATATATTATATATAAAATTTTATTTATTGTTTTTTTTCTTTCTCTAATTTACCGCCGATTCGTACCTATAGAAAGCGGTACATATCTCGGCGAGGCAGTGGGTGGGTGGTGTTACTGTGCTGGGGGTGGTAGACTAGGGGGGTGAGTAAGGGTCAGTTGCTGGATAGTGGGTAGGAGGGGTATGGTCTTAGATGCGATGGAGCAGATGGGAGTGAGTGAAGGAGAAAATCGCTTCTGTTGAAAAGTGGGGGCCTTCGGCGAGTATGGATCGTAGACGGTCGGGTATGGGATTTTCGGCCGAGAGGGAAACACCTGCGACGAAGAGCGGACAACTTTGGGCATTCCACCAGGTGTATGACAGTGACAGGGGCATGGCAGGTAGGGCAAAGCGGGGATGGCGATTTCGCCATAAGGTGTCCGTGGGTGATGCGGGTGTGGCCTAGGCGGAGACGGGCTAGAATTACTTCTTTATGGCGGGACCGGTGGAAGGAGGCCCAGTATCTTATTTGTGGCTTGATCATGTGGAGTTTATTTTGTGTGGCTTGGTCCCATTCCCGCTGCCATATGGAGCGGAAGTGGGAGCGGAGAGTCGGGAAGTCGGAGAAGGGGAGAGGTCGGGAGGAGGCCGGAAGTGATCAGGCCGTCTTTGCCGTGCGGTCCGCCTCCTCGTTACCCTGGATGCCGACATGAGCCGGGACCCAGAAGAAGGCGAGTGTCTCGTGTTGGAAGGCCGTTAAAAAGTGGAAGGTTTGCTGGATGGTACAGACGAGCGGGTGAGGAGAGTTAAATCTTTCTAGGGAGAGAAGTGCGCCTTGGGAATCTGAATAAATGACGAAAGAGCTGGCAGAGTGGGTGCGCACAATATCGAGGGCCTCCGTAATCGCGAAAAGTTCCGCCGAAAAAACGGAGGCCTCGCGGGGCAGGCCGACGCCCCGGGAAAGCGGCTGGGACAGAATCACCGCTGAGGAGGCCACACCAGCTTCCGAGCGGGAACCATCTGTATAAATGGCGACTGCGTCCGGGTGTTGGGTTGCGTGTTCGCGGAAGAGTGACCTGTATACCGTGGCGCGCGTGGTATTCTTCGGTAGGGCACACAGATCCCTGCAAAACTTGATAGGGGTGAGGAGCCAGGCCGGGTAGATGCTGTATGAAGTGGGGATAACTGAGGGGACGGGGATGTTGAAAAGATTAAGGAAAGAGCGGACCACTTCAGTGAAGTGCCAGCTCCGTCCCTGAGGTGGTAGTTCAGAAACCGCCGTGCCCAGAAGCGAAGAAGGTAGCCTCTGTGCACGGAGGTATGTTCTCATGAGGAGTAGACCCCGTCGGAGGGCGAGAGGGAGATGATCGCAATCCACGTGGAGGCTGGAGGCTGGGGAGGAGCGGAAAGCACCGGTTGCAAGGCGGAGGCCTCTATTAAGTACCGGGTCCCAAAAAACGCGTGGAGGGTACCACCTCAAGAGGACTGCCGTATAATGTGACAGAGGGAAGAGGAAGGGTTGTGGGTCTTCTACTGAAGAGCATACACTTGGGACTTAGGGATGGAGAGGCGGAAACCCACCGACGTTACCCACCTTTCCACCCGGTAGATGGCGAGCTGCATTTGCCGTTGAACGACGGACGGTTGTCGCCCTGCGAAGTAGATAGCAAGGTCATCCGCGTATATGGAAGAGCGGATGGTGGGTGGAAGGCATTTTGAGACCGTGTTCATCACGACGGAGAAGCAGAGAACACTGAGGATGCTTCCCTGTGGGACCCCGTCCTCCTGCACGAAGGTGTCAGAGAGGACTGAGCCCACCCGGACTTTAAAGGTCCGGGAGGAAAGGAAGCCCCTGATGAAGGTCGGCATGGCTCCGACGAGGCCTAGATGTCGGAGCTGACCGAGGATCATTGCTCGACGGGTGGTGTCATAGGCCTTCTGGATGTCGAAAAAAATTGACAGTACGAACTGTCCATTGTCGAAGGCATCCTGTATGTCTCGGCTGAGGAGCAGGAGGGGATCAGTGGTGGAGCGGAATTGTCTGAAGCCGGACTGGGTAGCGGGAAGGAATTGCTATTTCAAGGACGAACGATAATCGCGTAGCGACCATTTTTTCGAGGATTTGCAGGCACAACACGTCAGGGCGATTGGTCTGTAGTTTGTGGGGTCCAGGGAATCTTTGCCGGGTTTGGGGATAGGGATGACGTGGGCCTCCTTCCACCTGAGGGGAAGGCGCCCTCTATCCATATGCGATTGTATAGGTCTAGCAGGAAAATCTGTAAGGTAGTGTGGATGTGTTGGATCATGCCGTACGGAATACCGTCCGGACCGGGACAAGGGGATCGTCGAGAGGCCAGTGCCGCCTGTAGTTCACGCATGGTAAACAATCGGTTGTAGGTGCTATCTATGGACGGTGGAGAGGGGCTATCGTCAGGGGCGGGTACGGAATCGGCTGCAGAGGAAGAAACGGCGGCGAAGGTAGAAGCGAGGTGGTTTGCCACCGACTTGGGCTCACATAGGAGTCCGTCATTAGTCCGGAGGACCGGGGGTCGGGAGGGGACATGTCGCCTCTCGACACCCCGTACCTTCTTCCAGATGGTAGCCGAAGGAGTGGTGGCGGTGATGCCGGACACAAAGGCACGCCAAGGCTCGGCACGCTGTCTTCATTGTGCGGCGGGCGATGGCCCTGGCCCGCTGCATCTCCGTGCGATGGATGGGGAGTCGCGTCCGGTAGAAGCGCCGAGTAGCCTTCTTCTTGGCGCGCACGGCCTCCGCGCACTCCGGGGTCCACCAAGGCACCCGTCGGGCGCGGGGGTAGGCGGAGGATCGTGGTACGCTAGTGCTTGCAGCCGCTAGAACGACGGACTCGAAGTATGCGATGCACTCGTCGATGGATGGGAAGTGGGCAGTTGTAAGGGTTGTATACGTGTTGTCGCGGAAGCGGGCCCAATTCGCGTTGGTAGTAATCCACCTTACCGGTACCCGAACAGTCTGGTCGGGTCGATTGAGCGGAGTTGAATGGGGAAATGTCACTTCCATAGTCCTCTCGGAGGACTTGCACGTGAAGTCTAGGAGGGCATCAGTTGAAACGAGGGACAGGTCTATACAGGATGGAGTGCAGGTGGTCATGACAGAAATCAGGGTTGGGGCATATAGGTGGTGTGTGTGTCGCCCCACAAGGGGTGGCGACTATTGAAATCGCCCAGTAGTAGGAAGGGCCTGGGGAGTTGTACGACTTCCACCAGGTCTCGCGGGAGACTTGAGCGTGGGGAGGGAGGCAGATTGAGCAGACGGTGTACTGTCTATCCAGGGAGAGCCGGGCGGCAATCACCTGTAGCGGGGACCGGATGGAGAGATTGTGGAAGGGGACTGCGTGGTGTACGAGAATGGCAGCTCCCCTTCGAGCAGGTAGGAGGCGGGGTGGCGATGCAGGAATAACCAGTAGGGCAGGGCATGGGCCTGGTCCCCAGGATTAGCTCCTGGAGACAGACACACACCGGACGTAGGAGAATATTCCTCTGCAGTTCTAGTGGACTATTGTGGTTTTCGGGAGATCCATTAGTTGATGAAGGGGGATGGGTAAAGGTGTAGGTGCTAGGAGGTTGGAATGTGAAGGGAGATCTGGAGTTCGGAAATTGAAGGATGGGTCGGGAGCATGGCTGGCTATCTACCGTTCACCAGGGAAGGAATCGGTCGGCCTGTCGAACCCAGCGGAGGTTGCGGGGTCGAGTCGGCCGAGCGAGACCGGAGGCGTGGATCACGGCAGACAGAGGAACATCGTGGGCTGAGAGGGTCAGAAGTGTTTGGCGGGCTTCTGTGGTCGGACCAGGAGGGGGCACTTTACCCCAAAAGTGGCGCCTCCCCGCCTGTCCGGTCTCACGGCGGACCATAGGTGGCGACAGGGGGTACCAGAAGGACCGGGCGGGTGGGAGGGAGGGCGTACTCAGGGTGACTGACAAGGAGGGGGCCGGGGATGTTGGGGGGGTAGGTACTGTGGGGGTGGAAGGAGGTGAACCAGAGTGGTCTCGTGGAGGGGTGGAGAAAATGGCACCAGGAGGCAAGGGCAGATCCATGAGACTCGTGGGCGCGGCCGAGCTCCCCTCGGTCACACCGTGAGCTGCGCCAGGGCCGCATCCACTGGATCTCGGGGGAGAGGATATTGTTCAGATTGGGTCTCGTCGTAGGGGGCGACTCATGGATTTCAGCAACTATTGTCAGAGTCTGTGGGGTAGAGTGGTGGGACTTCTGCGGTGGGGAGAGATGGACATTGTAGACGTAGTGGGCGGTGTGAGGGTCCGAGCCGTCTTCTTGGTTCTAGGGGAAGAGGGAGAGAGACGTTGGAAGGCCGGAGGGTCTGGCGACTCGCTCCGGCGTCTCCGCCTCGACGGCTTGCTCCGGGCGGTAGGTTCGGGCGTGTGCAGAGAGTACTGGGAAGGTAGGGTTTGAGGTGGATGGGCCTGGGTGTCCTGGTCCCAGACTCTGGGGGTTCGTGGCAGGTGAGGTGCGGGAAGAGGAGGGATGGTGGGGGGACAGGAGACCGTCGGGTCCTGCGAGGATTTTCTTTGGGGGGACAGGGAGCAGTGGCTGGGGGGTTTCGGCGGCAGGTCAGGGCGGCGTGCCGAGATGATAGAGCCGAGAGCAGCGGCATAAGACACCCCCGGCCTCACCTCCCGACTCCGCACCCTGTCTCGTGCCTCACGGGGGCTAAGGAAGTCCGTTACTTGTAGGCCTCGGACCTCCTTCTCGAACTTGAAGAAAAGGCATTCGCGGGATGAAGAGGGGTGTGCGCCTTCACAGTTAGAGCATTTGGGTGTGTTGGGGCACCTGTCAGGGTGAGCGAGTTGTCCACAGTGAACACACAGTTGATGCGGCTACCGACAAACGGAACTAACGTGTCCAAACTTGTTGCATTTAAAGCAACGGGTCGGGTCTGGGATGTATGGGCGGATAGAAAACTCGCATGCGCGCGGTCTCCCATACCCCATACAATGTGGTCGGGGGGATTAGTGTATTGAAAGTAAGGAGCAGACGTGGGGTGGGGGAGGGGGTGCCTCCCTGTCGGGATGTGAAGCGATAAATCTTAGTGACTCCTTGGGGTGCGAGGTCCTCCAGGAGTCGTTCACTGCGATCGACAATAGGCGGGTGGCGTAAATAGTGCCCTGACTCTGGTTCAGGCGAGGGTGTGGGGAAACGGACACCGAGCATCCAAGGACCTCAGTGACGGAGAGTAGGGCTTTTGTCTCTGCGGCTGAGCGTGATTTTACGAGGAGGGAGCCATCCCTCTGTGGGCGTACGTCATAGCGGCTGGAGTTGCTGTGGGTTCGGATCGCCTGGAACGTCCGTTCAGAGTTGGTCGGAAGGGACCCAGATGTAGGCCGAATCACCAGGAATTTGTGGATACTTGGAAGGGAGAGGGAGGCTGTAGAGTCGAAATGCACTGGGATATTCAACGGTCGATAGGACGGCGTGAATGCCGGCTCCCCGTCCGCCGCGGGCTCTCTCCGTGGGGAGGTGGGCTGACGGCGGGTGAGGGGGGCATATGGGGAGAGCAAGAAGCCGGGTTTGGGGGAAGTCCTGGTGGAACTTGACTTGCCCGAAGGTGGCTGGGTGGGCTGGGGCGAACCCCTGCTCCAGAGAGTGTAGGTCCAAGGGCATAGTCGAGGGACGGACTGGGGTCGGCAACGGAAAAGGAGAGTGCAAGCGTTCCGCTTCCACAGGGGGGTCAACCCCATCAGGTTGTGGTCTTCCAGTGGTAAAGGACTCGAGGGCCTGGTTGCCCACCACCGAGTGTTGAGAGAGTAGTAGTCCGGAATGAGAAGCAGTAGTCGTAAGCCGAGGGGAGAAGTATCCATAGCGAACAAAAGAGAACTTCATCCCCCGCGCGCATCCAGCCACCACCGACTCCAACAAGGGAAAGGCGAATCGTGGGCACACTTGGTCCCACCGCCATAGATGTCACGCAGGGGAGATACACCCGTACCCAGTCCCTGTGCCTGAAAAGCAGCCACTCTCATCCAACGCGCGGTGAAAAGTGGCAGGGACAGAGCTTGAGTTTGGTTGAAAAGCGACGAGGGTCCACGAGGGCAGAGAAAGCCCTTACATCGAAGAAAGTGTATTCCCACATTCGCCACAGAGGGACGCGCCCTATCGCTCCGGACAAAGCAAACGTATATATATATATATATATTACAATAGAGCCTAAAGCTTAAGAGCCAAATTAAATAAAATAAATAGTCCAATTTCACAATTATTTATGTTAAAATTATTGTAACAAATTGTAAAATTGTACTAATTTTGTCAATAGATATATACAGGGTGTCCCATAAGTCTAGAACCATAGGGTAAAATAAGTAATTCATGTTTTTCCATTTATGCAAGTGCCCATGATGTCTTTAAGAAAGGAAGAACGCATCCAGGTAATTCTGCTCGTAGGAAATCGGAGTCAGAGGGAGGTCGCTGAGGAATATAATTTAATTTATCTCTGGGGTCACTTGAAGGCGTTGGTCCACGCGGAGAAAATTCAGAATGTTGCACATTTGCGGGAGCGCATAATCGACGCATGTAACACCATCACTCCTGATACCATTCGCCGTGTGTTTGCTGACTGGATATTTAGTCTGCATTCGTGTATCAATAATAATGATGGGCACATTGAACACGTTCTGTGAATAAAAGCCGTTTTTATTGCCGTTTTTATCATTATGCCCTATGATTCCAGACTTATAGGACACCCTGTATATTCAATTCAATTTTTTAAAAAATACAATAAAATTCTCTGTTATTCCGGCTGGAGTGTCCAGGTTCTCTTTGATTCTAGTTCCTTGAAACCAACCAGATCTCTCGAGTAGAAATGGTAATTTAGCTGCACATTAAATTCTAACCTATCAATAACACTGGTATGCATCAATTTTGCTGTCAAGGGTTTTGTAAGTGATTCTTATAGAGTTTTTCCTGCTGATTTCGAATCTGCAATCCGTTTTGCTCAATCAGCTCAGGTTATCCGGCTATGGTCTCATAAGTAAAATAGAATTTTTCGTGATTTTGTCAAAGCGGAATTGGAACAGTAACATCTATCATCACTTGTTTCACTTGTATAATATCTTTTTTTTACTTTTCAGGCATATACAGGGTGGGCGGAAAGTAGCTCCCTATTTTGGATTGGTAAAAAAATACGTATATTATCCATTTATTTCAGAAGAAATAATATGAAAAGGTAGGCATACATGGTAGGTTTTCTCTAAAATTCAATGTGGGCTCCAACTCTTTCCACCAGCTTCTGGAGCCGCCCAGGAATGGCGTCCACTGACTTTAGCAGGAACTCCGGTGGGATGGAGGACATGACTTCCCGAATTCGGTCCTCCAGTTCTTGCAATGTCCTCGGTTTGGTGCGGTAGACTTCTTCCTTTACCCACCCCCAAAGAAAGAAGTCGCACGGTGTCAAGTCGGGCTCCTGGCTGGCCATTGATGTGGACCACGACGACCCATCCAACGCCCAGGGAAGTGGGCATCCAGCCACTCACGGACAACAAGAGCGAAGTGCGGAGGGCGCCATCTTGCATAAATATCAGATCGTCGATGTTCTCCCATGTGCTGACAACCGGCCAGACCTCGTTTCGCAACATAGCAAGGTACCGCTCAGCATTCATGGTGTTGCGCAGAAGGAACGGGCCCACAACCTGATCTGAGGTCATACCACACCACACCGTTACATTGAACCGATTCTGCCGTTTTTCAGCGGTAACCGTGCGACTTCTTTCTTTGGGGGTGGGTAAAGGAAGAAGTCTACCGCACCAAACCGAGGACATTGGAAGAACTGGAGGATCGAATTCGGGAAGTCATGTCCTCCATCCCGCCGGAGTTCCTGCTAAAGTCAGTGGACGCCATTCCTGGGCGGCTCCAGAAGCTGGTGGAAAGAGTTGGAGCCCACATTGAATTTTAGAGAAAACCTACCATGTATGCCTACCTTTTCATATTATTTCTTCTGAAATAAATGGATAATATACGTATTTTTTACCAATCCAAAATAGGGAGCTACTTTCCGCCCACCCTGTAGATAAAATATTTCATAATGAATAGAGCATGTAAAAATGATCCCAATAGATTCTGCTACATATGTGGGACGGTTACCATGCCAAATAACCAGTCCCAAATCACGAAATTTGTGAAGACAATGTATAGAGCATACTTTGGAATTAAGCTAGGGGACCAGGACAAAAATTTCGCCCCTCATATGTGCTGCAAGACGTGCATTGAAAATTTGAGAAGATGGAGCAAAGGCAGAGCGAAATCTTTGCCTTTTGGAATTCCCATGATTTGGAGAGAAGGAAAGGATCACGTGACAGATTGCTATTTCTGCATGACAAACCTCCAAGGTGGGCTTATAAATTTATTTTTCTTAAATATTTTGAAATCCTCGTATGAAACTTGACATAATCTTCACCATAATGTAATATTCACCATAATGTAATATTCACCATATATAGCATAATATTCACCATAATGGTAATCATACATTTACATATACATATTGTTGTAGAAAATACATTTACACAAATATTGTTATACAAGTTACATTTACATATACAATGATTGTATATTTTCTTTCTTTTTCATTCATATTGTCCCCGAAGGAACAATATGAATGAAAAAGAAAAAATATACAGACTCCATCGACCTATTTCATATCTTACAGACCGCAGCCTTCCCTCACGAGCCGCCACTGTCTGAATGCTTCTTCTATTTCATATGCAAGTTTTATATCCATGTTTCTGTGTTTCTATTTTCAGGAGTTAACAAGAAGAATAAACACATTGTTGTATACCCTGACATTCCTTCTGCTATGAGACCTGTACCCCATGGTCCTGGAATTCCAATACCCGACCCACCTCAAACCCTGGACTTCGATGATTCGATGATGAATCAATGACCAATGCCCAATGCCAATGACCAGTCCCAGTCGTATATACCTCAAAATACCGCTTCAAATGAGCCGAGGCCTCTCAACCAGGCCAAACTTAATGATCTTACCAGGGATTTAGGACTTTCCAAATTAGCTGCCGAGATCTTGGGCTCACGACTTCGAGAGGACAACTTGCTGGCTCCGGGAACAACATTCTCCTGGTATAGGAAACGAGAGGAAGAATTCCGCAAGTTTTTTGCAGTGCACGAAAATACCTCTTCCTTAGTGTACTGCTGCAATGTTGAGGGGCTAATCGAATCCTTGGGCGTGCCATATAACGCATCAGAATGGAGGTATTTATAGACTCGTCTAAACGAAGTTTGAAAGCAGTACTTCTCAACATTGGGAATAGGGTTGCATCAGTCCCTGTAGCATATTCCGTACAACTTACTGAGAGCTACGATAACATGAAAATTTTACTGGATGCTCTCGTATACGACCAACATAACTGGAGGATCTGTGGAGATTTGAAGGTTAATACTAATACATAAGTAACTATTGCTATTGACTATGTTGTTTTTCCAAAGGTTATTTGAGAGCGTATAAGAACACAACTTCCCCACAGAAGTGATACAGTCCAATGCATAGATTTTTTTATCTGATAGAACAAATTCTCTAAATTCTTTAAATATTTTCATTTTTTTTCAGATTGTGGCATTTGTATTGGGAATGCAAGGGGGATACACGAAATAACCCATGTTTTCCTCTGCAAATGGGATAGCCGAGCGGATGAGAAGCACTATGCACAGCGTGAATGGGCATCCAGAGAGAATTTGAACCTGGGTCGCATAATGTCGTTTCAGTGCCCCTTGTACCACAACAAAAAATTTTGCTCTCACCACTTCATATTAAGCTGGGCTTGATGAAAAATTTCATCAAATCAATGAATAAGGAGGGTTCAGCATTCCGATATCTCGAGAGTAAATTTCCTCATATATCTGATGCTAAACTAAATGCTGGGGTTTTTTGATGGTCCTCAAATTCGAACTTTGATCAAGGATACTCAGTTCGAAAACGCAATGACTCCAACTGAGAAGAATGCCTGGCAGGCATTCAAATCAGTTGTCACTGATTTTCTTGGCAAGCGTAGAAGTCCAGAATACGAGTCCGTTGTCGAAAACTTGATGGAAGCTTTCAAAGCTCATGGGTCACGCATGTCCATAAAAATGCACTTTTTGTGGTCCCACTTGGACTATTTTCCTGAAAATTGCGGGATTATAGTGAGGAACAGGGTGAACGATTTCACCAAGATATCAAAATAATGGAAGAGAGGTACCAGGGAAACTGGGATATCAATATGCTGGCGGACTATTGCTGGTGTTTGAAGCGAGACGTGCCCGAAGAAAAACACAGACGGAAAGCCAAAAACACTTCATTCCTTCCTCAAACTTTTTTCCATATTCATTGTATGAATAAAAGTATTTATTCAACAATGTTTTCATTTTTCACGAGTGTTCTTATAATATTACTCGTATCTACAGTGTTTAAGCTAAAAAAATCAATAAATTTGGGGATAAAATTGGACTTATAATAAATGGCCAATAGAGAAAAACCTGACCTGATTGAGGAAAACCAATGTCATTTTCGAATTCAGCATGGTCGAATTATATAATATAAGTTGAAAAAAACCCTCACAGCAGACAAAAAATTTCATATGCATACCAGTGTAATTAATCAAATAGCAATCTGACGTAATTCTAAGATCTAAGCGAAACTCAAATGCTAAAATTCATTGCAGTCATAACATTTGACATCCGATGTAAACTTTTCTCTCTATTCCTGGTACACCTTATTTCACTTTTACAACACACACACACACACACACACACACACACACACACACACACACACCACACAATCGCGATGTCTACATCGTACACGACTGTCGGTTGATTGCTTGATGCTGTTCATAGGCAACAAGCAAAAAACATTCTTTCATTCTATTACGTGAAGCGAAATTGAAACTCGATTATACGTCAGAGGCAGCCATGTTTACTGAAAAGTTACGGAAAGAAAACACAAAAATCGTTGATTAACAGCCAAGTTATTAACGACTCTATTGACTTAAAGATTAGAACTGAATTGCCGCACTTAGAAACTCTTTCATCTCCGTTCTTTTGCTCTATTTAGAGATGTAGCGCTTATTCATTGAATAAATAAACTAAAATAAAACTTAAGCTAAATATTTTTTTTTTTAATTATAAAAACTAATATTCCCGTTACCGTCCACCGCAATTTTAATTAAGAATTTATAATTAAAAACCCAAATTTGGCAAATTTAATTTTTTTAATTAAAAAAATAAAAAAGCGTTAAAAATAAATAAATAAAAAGACGCTTTATTGAGCCTTCAAATCGAAATGGCTTTTTTAAGACTTTGAAGACGTAAAATACAATTTCATTTTTCCATTCATGGTATTAATTTGGGATTACAATTATAAACTTTTAGGTATAAAAGTCTTTTTATATAATACGCAGTTAATCTATAGAAGTTTCCGTACCTTCTAAATGTATTACAATTTGACAAATTTCATACCTAATGGATATTACTGCTCGTAACACGGGGAATTTGACGGTTCCTACTAGATTGCTAGAATATGTAACGATGGGATTTAACATCCTTCGTCTCCCATCCAACTACTACTATTACTCTATCCAAACCCATGTCGCTTAACTTTACTGATCGAAGGAAAGCGGTGTTGCGACACTGGGCACTACGTAGCCCCTACTGTAATGATCCTTTCAGAGCTAGGAAAGTGTAGTAGTATTAGCAGTAGTAGTAATAATTTCTGTGATGCACCAAAATTAAGATACGATGTACAGAGGGTTGACAAAAGTAAATAGACACTATAATCATTATCCTCAATAACAAATGGCAAAACTAGTCATCAAATGGAATACCAGAATGCGTGTCAGCATTACATAATTTGAAGGGGAAAGCAACACGATTCTAAATATATTCATTCAATAAATCTATTATTATTTACTCACTTTTATCATCAAATCAAACGCTATTTTGAAAAAAACAAAGTCGTGTATTTACTTGTCAATCCTCTGTAGACTAATTCAAAATGTGGTTCACTAAAACCATCTGTAAATTAACTTGCATCCATCTATCGTAACTGAAAATTTCGAAGTTAATTTCATAGCTAAAAGTTAACATTATTTTGATTTTCGCATTATACAGATACCATTTTAATAAGATATTAAATTATAATAGAATACGCTGATAACGCGACTTTTGATAATGCGGTACACGAATAATACGGCAAAAAATTTATAAGTATTTTGATTACGCAGACCAGAACACGAATAACGCGGTACTTTTCAAGCTAATCAGGCAAAATTTAAGCTAGGCAACAGCGAGAGCTTCACTGAGTAACATGTAGTGTGACAAGAATGACGAAAGTTATTCTTCATATTTGTATATACATATCTATAGTGTTTAATGAATAAATTTTATTTACGGGTCGATCGACTACACTACTACAATATATCACCACTAATATTTTAGGCAAACGTAGTGTATATTTTGGGGATCTTTCGAACCAAGTTTATTTCTCCCCATAATATCTTTAACAGTAGATAACGCGGACGACAATATCGCGGGGTTCTCTCGGAACGCAACACCGCGTTATCAGCATATTCTACTGTATAGGGAAACTTTACAGTAATACTTAAATGCAATTAAAATTATTTAATAATTATTTTCGTGTTGATTTCTATATTATAATATTTAGCCACAGCTGAAAGTTTCAAAGTATTACACACGTGCGCAAAAATTGTTTAAAATACACAAAATTGTGTAAAATACGCACGTCAAAAATTACATGAAAATGGCCATTATCTCCAAACAATGTTACAGTTAGCTCAGTATGATACTGTAAGTAAAATTTTAGTATTCAAATATACCCGAATAATATGTGAACCGAATCCTGTTTATCTTCTGTTGATTCGTTCGCAATGGGTAGAAATATGAGCCTTGTATTATAATTTTTAATATTTGTATAAATTGCCTCAATGCTCAGTAGATTGGCATCCTTTCGATAAGCCTAACGATGCTCTCTCCACAGATGCCACATCTATAATCTTAAACAGACTCTCCTAAATTCTAAATGTTCTTTTCAGCTAATATAAATCACGAAAGGAGTTAAGTGTAGAACCAAAATTATATAAATTCTTTTGTTAATACCATTGTTAGACAACCTTTGCAACTTTAAGAATCTTTTGTAAACGGCGCAAACCGGCGCAAACCGGTCCTTTTCTTCGTTAATAACTCTCTAAGCGTGTGTAGTGTTAAGGATTTTGATTTTCTAATTACTGCGCATTGTAAAAGAAATCTAGTATCTTAAAAGTGACTTATCCTCGTGAAATAAAGACTGTAAAAGGTAACTCGTCATTTATTTCCTTCCACGCGAGATTTATAAACATTCCATTCTCTCAGTGGACTGAGGGGAGGGAGACGTCATTGAGCGAAGGTATAAATTGTTTTTCCGTAACTCGCAGTCAGATTAAGTAAGTTTGAAAAGAAGAACCGTGGACGTCACCAGTATAAACTTCATTGTTGGTGCAAAGAAGCGACATACTGAGTTTACCTACATATCTGAGATGGTGTAACGAAGAATAACATCTTTTCCGATATATATATATATATATATATATATATATATATATGCACTAAAATCACAAAATAACACGTGACCTTATTAATAAGCAAACAACCACAAGGAAAAGGAAACACAAAGTCCGAGCGCTTTCGTGATATATTCACATTATCAAGGAGGAACAGATATATATATATATATATATATATATATATATATTTATTACAGAACACTTTACATAGAAAACAAAGTTACGAATAAATGTACCATATTCACTTCATTAATAACTTATGAATTATTAAGGAGACGTTTTAATTATTTCGTTCCTTAAAACTTTAATTTTACGATAAAAATTTCAAAATAATTTAAAAATGAAACGGACGACCTACACTGAAAATTACCAAAACGCTTTTCTTCCACTTTAAGCTACAACTAACAGCAACGCGCTTATCGTACCGAAAATAATCACTGGAGTTATACTTAAAATAGATGTTAAATTAACGATGAATGAATGTCATTTTTGACAATATTTTTTCCGTTTTTAAAAATCTGAATAAAAGAATATTCATCTGAGCAGGGTTTTGTCGTTGTTTTTGTATTAACATTTTGTATGTTTAATAACCATATTTTAACATGTTTTATATTGTCACTATAAAGACCCCCTCAAAAATTATTGGATCACCTGAAGATCAAAGCCCCCAGCCTTCTTTAGTTAGCCTTATGAGGCTAACTAACGAAAATATCACCACCTAACCTAACCAATCGTCAAGGGCGTACAGTTGACCAAACGCTTGATTAGGTTAGGTCCTAACCTAATCAAGCGTTTGGTCAACTGTACGCCCTTGACGATTGGTTAGGTTAGTTGGTGATATTTTCGTTAGTTAGCCTCATAAAGCTAACTAAAGAAGGCTGGAGGCCCTGATCTTCAGGTGATCCTTATAATTTAGTGATGGAGAGTCTCCGACTATTTTGATAAATATATTTGTTTAAATTAGAATTATAAACCAAAATTGCGCAGTAACGATAGATTTACCAATTTCAAACTGTTAATTTTAAAGCTAAAACTGTAAATTCTCGAATCACAGATGCTACCGTTATTTTAACAGTAAAACTACTGTACAGCTTAAAGAACAACTGTAACCAGTATATTTATAGCAACTTAATTCACCAAATTACTACTATTCTACACTACAGGGTGTTCGAAAAGTCCCGTTACCCGCTACAAAATGTACATATTGTAATACCAATTTTATTTTTGTGTGATTAATTGTATTTATATGTGGTAGGTGTAATTTAAGAAACGAGTCAATAGCAACAATTACTTTAATTACAGTAAATACAGTTACTAATTAAAAATATCTGTGTGCGCACCATCATTTTTGTAACAAAGGATTATGCTCCTCCATGTGCGGTGTGAGAATCGATGCAGCATTGCTGGAGTGATTGCACCAAATGCATCTCGAACAGTGTGTTTCAATTCCTCTGTTGTGCGGTAACGCACCCGGGATACGTTCTGCTTGACGAAACCCCATAACGCGTTGTCACATGAAGACAGATCTGGACTTCGGGGCGGCCACTCAAGAGGGGCAGGTAATGTCGCGAGCGACGGCAGATCAATTTGTCTCTGAACACTTCGTTGAGAATTCCCTCACATTAATGGCAAAATGAGCCGGAGCCCCGTCTTGTTGAAACCACACCAGACCAAGTGCCCTAAGCGTTCGAGCTCAGGCACAAACCAGTCCCGTAACCTGTTGAGGTAGGCAGTTTGGTTGACAGGACCCTAAAAAAAAAATGGATCAAACAAGTTCCTGGCAGACACTGCACCCAATATTATCACGTGCGGTGGATGGTGTTCCAGTTCCTCAAAAGAAGTGTGGATTTTCCTTGCTCCAGAAGTAAACATTTCTCATTTTGGCGCCACGGTAAATTGCACACTCGTCAGAAAAAATCACTGTTCCACGTGTAGGAATTGTTTGAAAAACGGTCAAAAACCGTTCACAGGCATGTCTGTATCGCTTAATTCATTAACAAATGACGGGCGGTATGGTTTCATACCGATATCTTTTGTCATGTGATCTCTCATTGTGGACATGGGGACTGCAAATTCTTATGATCGTTTCCGAAGTGATTTTTTCGGTGAACGAGCCACCGATGTAATCACACCTTCACATTGTTCTGCTCGCGTTATTGGTCTTCCCGACCGTGGTCTGTCCTTGATGGAGCCAGTTTCAAACAGCTTTTTCTCCAAGCGTAATACAATCTTGTTTGGTGGTGCAGCCTTATTGAATCTTGTACTGAAGTTATTCTGGATATCATGCATCGTTTTGCCAGTATGTGACCTTTCATGAGCCCATGTGCTCATCACTATCCCTTCCTCCAGAGTGTAAGTGGACTGGTCTGCCATTGTTCACACAACTCTAATACCTGGAAAAGAAAAAAATGCCAATGAATCACATATAAATTCAATTAATCACACAAAAATAAAATTGGTATTACAATATGTACATTTTGTAGTGGGTGACGGGACTTTTCGAACATGTACATAAAAGAGTGTGGACGTTTTAATAACGGAGATCGCCAAAGTCATTTATGATCAGACAAGTACCCACTTAATCTACTGAAACGAAAGATATAGTTATAGCTTAAAGGATTTTGCTCGGAAATCACACGGTACATAGCACTCGATCCGGGGACGCTCAGACCACGAGTGCAATTATGTATACTACTGGACTAAAGCAACCTACGATCTGTTCATATCGGGAAAAATCGTCATATCACGTAAGGTTGAACAGAATTGTACAGAATAACAAATGAGCAGTAATAATATATAACGTCTGACTCGCGTATAAATTAATACTGCGCATTTCAACTAATTCCAAGCTGACCTTTGACTCGTAAATAGAATAAGATTTCATTTAAATATTTACTTCCTTACAAATGAAAACAAATGAATTTCGTGTTTCACATTTGCATTTTCCATTGGTCAGAGATTACATTTGAATAGAAAGCTAAAATCACTTTGAAGTTATTTTAAAATTCAAATATTCGTTCCTATAGCAACCAATTCTTCGTCGACATCAAATATATATATAATATTTTAATTAAATATTCTGAATTTTACTGGTGAAGCTGTTTCAAATAATTATGATGAACTTCCGCTCCACGAGGAATAAAACATAGAGAACCGCGCATCGAAATTTTCAGCGATACAAAATCCAGTAAAATGGTAGTGAAATGGTAATGGATAATGGATTTTCGATATCCAAATTGATCGGTTGGTTATATGGGACAATGTGACTATCAGTAAATAAGAGAGAAAGAATACATCGAACAAAATATTGAGATTTTCTTTGTAATAATACATGACAGACGTATTGAAGTGCTGCAATTAAAATTTCAAAGGAATTTTCAATTGAAATTTAAAATTGCTTCAAATATCTTTTTGACTTTCGCTCTATCCATATTCATAGATTATAATTTAGAAATAGGGCTTCATATATATATATATATATATATATATATATATATATTCATATATATATATATTTCACATATATATATATATTTCACATATATATATATATATATTATTCATATATATATATAATATTTCATATATATATATATATATTTCATATATATATATATATATATTTCATATATATATATATATATTTCATATATATATATATATATATTTCATATTATATATATATATATTTCATATATATATATATATATATTTCATATATATATATATATATTTCATATATATATATATATATATTTCATATATATATTATATATATTTCATATATTATATATTTCATATATATATATATATATATATATATATATATATATATATATATATAATATTATATATTAATAATAATAAAAATGGGGTTCCCACGAATAACGTTACAAATATTCTTGAACACTTATATAGTTAGCGTCGCTAACTACGAATCCACTGGCCTCGGATTCGATTCTTGGCGAAAGCAGGCGGCGCGCAGCTTACCCAGCTGTTCATCCTTCTAGAAAAAATAGGCTGGTAGATAAATGGGTACCTTGAATAGCCTAGTGGTTAAGACGCTGAGCTACTGATCGGGAGGTCGTGGTTCGGATTCCACGTAGGTCCAAGGTGGAGCAACAAGCTTGATCTTCGATAGAATGAACAATTCGGGCGGAAACAAAAGAGCAAGGTTAACCAACCAAAGTATTTTATTATTATTATATATATTATATATATATATATATATATATATATATATATACCGGGTGTCCCATTCGAAATGAAACAACTTTGAAACTCTAATTTTTAAAGTATTAATGTGAGAATGTTGAAACTTTGGCAGTTACTACACCATATGCATAAGTTTTTGTCATAATGTTTTTTGTTTGTTTCAGATTGAATTATGTTTACCCCACAAGAAAAAGCGAAATGTGTGTTATGGATGGCCGAGTTAAGTCCCCTACTCTGGTGCAACGGCGATTCCGTACAACCTTTCACGAGGAACCACCCACCAGAAGAGACCTATATGCATGGACCAAGAAATTTGAGGAGACTGGCAGTGTTCTAAAGGAACACTCTGGAAGGCGAACAAGATCGGAAGATGATGTTGAACGAATACGCGGCGCCTTTGGTAGTAGCCCGAGAAAGTCGATCCGTCGTGCCAGTGTCGAACTGCAGATTCCTCGTTCAAATGTGCATAGAGTCGTGCGCAAGCGGCCGCAGCTCTATCCAAATAAGCTTCAAATTGTTCAGCATATAACATGTAAAGATCTTAACAAAACGAAACATTATGCTATGCACATGTTGGACAGCCTGGACAACGACCCTGAGTACCTGAAACGTGTAATGTTTTCCGATAAAGCAACATTTCACGTATGCGGCCGAGTTAATAAACAAAATTGCCGCATCTGGGGAATGGAGAATCCCCATCTTACCCGTGATGTAGAAAGAGATACTCCAAAAGTCAACGTGTGGTGTGGCTTAATGCTAAACAAGATTGTTGGCCCATTTCTCTTTGCTGAAAAATCTATGACGGGAAATGTTTACTTGGACATGCTTCAGCTGTTCGTGGCGCCACAATTAGAGGACTGCCAGCCGACCATCATATTCCAGCAGGATGGGGCTCCTCCCCATTGGTCCCAGGATGTTCGCTCTTTCCTTGATGACTAGGTACCAGATCGCTGGATAGGTCGAGGAGGACCCATTTTTTTCTTTGAGGTTATGTGAAAGACAAAATGTATTCTACGAAGACGCGAGACATTGCTCAACTGAAAGAGCGCATCACAGAAGCGGTGGACTCTGTAACCCCTGAGATGCTAGGCAACGTGTGGAGGGAAACTGAGTACCGTTGCGACCTGGTCCGTGCTACAAATGGTGCACATATTGAATGCATACAATAAAGAACTCTAATGTATCTAAATGTTATAATTCACATATATCCAGGGTTGGCAAAAACCCAGAAAAAAACAACTGGGTTTTTGCTGGGTTTTTGCCAACCCTGCATATATCACATGAAACTTTATGACAATGACTATTTACTGTGTGAATATTACATTGTTTGCATCATTCAATAAAAAATTATAAGGTTTCAAAGTTGTTTCATTTCGAATGGGACACCCGGTGTGTATATATATATAATATATATATATATATATATAATATATATATATATACAGGGTGGGCCGTAAGTTTCCATACATAGGAAAAATTAAACGTTTGTTTTTTGTTTCAGATACCCTAAGAATATGCGTTTGACGTAAGATCTTGTTTACTGATGAAGCAAATTTTTACGTCAATGGAGAGGTTAATCGGCAAAACATACGTTATTGGAGTAATGCTAACCCTAACTAGCTGAGTCCGACGAAGATGCAAGGTGCCGGTAAAGTGATGGTGTGGGCCGGGATATGGGGTGACAGAATTATTGGACCAATTTTTGTCAGTGGAAATCTTAATGCCGAAAGGTATCTTAACATGTTGCAAGAAGAGATTTTCCCATCCCTGCTAAACGAGGAAGGTAACTTCCCAGTTTACTTCCAGCAAGATGGAGCTCCACCTCATTATGGTCTTCACGTGCGTCGGTATTTGGATCAGCAGTTTCCGGATGCTTGGATTGGTCGGCGTGGTCCTGTGGAGTGGCCTCCCAGATCCCCAGATCTCACCCCCCTTGATTTCTATCTTTGGGGCACTTGAAGGCCATGGTGTATCAGGAAAAGATACGAGACATAAATCATCTAAAGGAACGTATCACCAACGCCATTACAAGCATAACGTCAACTGTGCTAATGCGTGTTCATCAACAGTGGGGAACACGTATTGAAATGTGTTTTCAAAACAATGGCAACCATGTAGAGCATATTATATAAATAAAAATGGTTGTCCATAAAAAAATGTTTATTTTTCCTATGTATGGAAACTTACGGCCCACCCTGTATATATATATATATATATATATTATATATATATATATATATGGGATTGAACTTAGAATGGTCCTCTGAGATCTTTTATTTTACATATAGACCGTGGCATGGAACTAGGAACTCTTCTGGGAAAACTAAATCCACTATAGTTTGAATAAGTAATGGTAAATGACAAATACTATAGTTTTTCTTTTTCATGATGTTAGCCCAATGTGGGCAACAGATCACTCGCAAAGAGGCCCCAAAATATAGCTTCCTTCACGAGCTATCTGCGAAGCAGAGAGGATCCAGCTTTGGGACAGGAACTAGTGTTTACAGCTACACCTAACCTACTATATTCAGAACCTCAATATACGCAAGAAACTTCGTTGCATTCACGTCGGACTGAATACATCAAAGAAAAAGGGGTAACTATTGTATTTTCAGCCAAAAACCAAAACTTAAACCTCAACTGGAAGAATTGAGCGTCTACTGTTTAAAGCACTTAACATGTCCGTTTCATGATGGAATTCTGAGTTCAATCCCATCATGAAACGGACATGTTAAGTGCTTTAAAAAGTAGACGCTCAATTCTGCCAGTTGAAGTTTTAAGTTTTGGTTTTTGGCTGAAAATACAATAGTTACCCCTTTTTCTTTGGTGTATTCAATCCGGCGTGAATGCAACGAGTTTCTTGCGTATATTGAGGTTCTGAATATAGTAGGCTAGGTGTAGCTGTAAACCCTAGATCCTGTCCCAATGCTGGATCCTATCTGCTTCGCAGATAGCTCGTGAAGGAAGCTATATTTTGGGGCCTCTTTGCGAGTGATCCGTTGCCCACATCGGGCTAACATCATGAAAAAGAAAAACTATAGTATTTGTCATTTACCATTACTTATTCGGACTATAGTGAATTTGATTTTCGCAGAAGAATTCCCAGTTCCATGCACGGTCTGTGTGTAACATTTTATATTATATATATATATATATATATATATATATATATATATATATATATATATATATATACAGTATATATATAATATATATTACAGGGTGGGCCGTAAGTTTCCATACATAGGAAAATTTAAATACGTGCGTCGGTATTTGGATCAGCAGTTTACGGATGCTTGGATTGGTCGGCGTGGTCCTGTGGAGTGGCCTCCCAGATCCCCAGATCTCACCCCCCTTGATTTCTATCTTTGGGGGCACTTGAAGGCCATGGTGTATCAGGAAAAGATACGAGACATAAATCATCTAAAGGAACGTATCACCAACGCCATTACAAGCATAACGTCAACTGTGCTAATGCGTGTTCATCAACAGTGGGGAACACGTATTGAAATGTGTTTTCAAAACAATGGCAACCATGTACAGCATATTATATAAATAAAAATGGTTGTCCATAAAAAAATGTTTATTTTTCCTATGTATGGAAACTTACGGCCCACCCTGTATATATATATATAATTATATATATATATATAACCAGCTTCTCTAGCTCAAAACGGTATTGAATTTATCCTTTACATGCGCGGTAAATATTACATTTTTCCGAAAATGAATAAATGAAATATTACACTTTAAATATCATATTTCATTTCATTATAAAATAGAAATAAAGTTGCTATCTTTAATACGAGAATGAATTAAAAAATAACGAAACTTCAGATGCGTAAAACTGGCGAACGAGGGACACTTTTTTTCTTGGCCAAGTTTCAAGTTTCAAAAAAAAAATGCTGGAAACTTCCAGCTGTAAAAGATCCATTTTAATGAGTGCAATCTCTCTGTCCTGCTTACCGTGGTACTCCCCCCCGCGCGCGCGCTCTCTCTCTCTCTCTTTTTCTCCCCCCTTGTTTACCAACACTGAGGTAGATCCATTGATGCCTATTTTATGACCGATTCTAAAAAGCTTTGCTTGGCGCGCGCGTTTTGTAAAGCGAAAGAAAATTTTTAAGTTACTACTAATAACATCATTTATTACTGTATCACTGAAGACTTTTCTCTCTCTGTATGCCGTACGTGGGTGGAAGTCGATCATATCACAACGAAATAAAAGATAAATGTTTAGGCGAAAAAATTTATATTTTATATATATAACCTTACCTTACAAAGATTTCGCGCGATGATTTCTCATTTCGCGAAGGTCAAGCTTGTTGCCCCTCCTCTCGAGTTGGCCTGGTGAAGTATTGAGTTGGATTTTTGCGCTCTCCACCTCACATAGCCAGGTACGCCCGGCTCATCGGGGATTGTTCTGAGCCAGGCGTCTAGTCTTCTTTTGAAGATTTCCACTGCAACTCCCTTCGCGTTTCTTAGGTCTTTGGGCAACTGATTAAACAGTTTTGGTCCTCTCACTACAAAACTATTTTCTTCCAGGGTTAAGGATGTTCCCTGTCTCGCCTTTAATTTGGGAATACGACACAGTCTACCGCTTCTACTTTCCACCGTTGTTTGGGGAGTTATAGGGTTCAGAGTAAGATTAGGGAATAGTTTTTTCCATTATTTTCCAAGTGTAAATAATGGTGTATCTCTCTTCTCCTTTCCAGTGAATATAGGTCTAGTTCGCGTAACCTTTCGCAGTAATTTAGTTCTTTGCACCCATTGATCTTGGCTGTGAAGCTTTTTTGGATCCCCTCCTGCTGTCTAATGCAGTGCCCTTCAACCTTTTTATGCCTACCGCCCACTTTACTATTTTTATGTGAGATAAATTAGCCAACCGCCCACCAAAATTAAAAATCCAACAAACATATATTAAAAATTATGTATGGTACATTATATATATTATATAATAAAACATTATGCATTTACCTTTAATTTAGTGAGATCCTTGTGCTTGATGCTTGGAAACTAAATTCCGAATGTTTGGCTCGAATTTAGTGAGGAACAAACGAATGTCCCCTCTTTCAGGGATTTTTAAAGCATTCCTGTTTTTGGTAAGAATGTGATTCACAGCACTAAAACCTGATTCAGCTAGGTACGAAGTAGGAAAAGCGATCAGTAATTTAAAAATCTTTTTCCACATATTGGGATATACATTTGACATCTTTTTATTTTGCCAAAGCTGCATATAACCACCGTTATTGAAATTTCCCTTGCTTTCCTCATCATTTCTGAGTTCTAATAGCTCCTCTTGACATGTTACATCAGCTTCAGTAACATTTGCAGTAAACGGGTTTACCATCCAATCATATACTTCCATGGTTAAAACATCACTGAATCGAGTTTCAAAATCCGTTTTAAGTTTATTGAGATGATCAATAAACCTTTGTGTATCAATTGTTGTTATGTCATCCTTAATAGATAACAATTGTGGAAACTGGTGAAATTCCCTTTTTGAAAGATTGTGACTGAATAAATCCAGCTTTTCAATGAATAATGAGATAACTTTTTGGCAGTTCATGAGTGTCATATTGGCTCCTTGAAGCTGCAAATTACAATCATTGCATTTCTTAAATATTCCTGCCAAATAACAAGCATCATTTTTTATCATTTTTAACTTTTGGCTAAGATCAACTTCATTTTGGTCTTCTAGAAACTGCACTACGCTCTCATATAGTTCAACAAAACGAGTTAAACAAGCACCTTTCGAAAGCCATCGGACCTCTGTGTGTAATAATAACCTAACAAATTGTTCATCATTGTCATGACAACTGACGAAACATTCGATCATTTTTTGCATACAATATTGTAAATTTTGTTGAATTTTACAAGAATTTTATAAATTTTCTTGCCGCCCACCTAAAAGCTCAAATCGCCCAGGTTGAAGACCGCTGGTCTAATGTCTCTTTTATATGGGGATGTTAGGACCGAGCAGTATTCCAATTTGGGTATTATCAGGGTTTTCAGTAGAGGAATCATTACATTCCTATCCCTTCGTTTAAAGGTTCTCAATATCTGACCCGTTATTCTCTTTGCTCTGTTTACTGCTATCTTATTTTGTGTTTCAAATTTCGTATCATCTGTTATTACAACCCCTAAATCTTTTGCTCTGGAATTTCTCTGAATTTCCTGTCCATTTGGGGTATAATCCATGGATTTTAGGTCTTCTCTTTTCCGTACCGTAATAGCTGAAATTTCTCGTTGTTAAACTTCATATTGTTGTCTTCCGTCCACTTGTAGATTCTGCTTATGTCGGTTTGTAGAGATCTTATGTATTCTGGGTTTCTTATTTTTCTACTGATCTTTGTGTCATCCGCAAAGGATGTTACTGTGCTGTCAATGGTAACGTCCTCATATATGTCAGTTAGCATGATTATGAAGAGTAGTGGAGCTAATACTGTTCCTTGTGGTATTGAGCTGAGGAACTCTGACTCTGATGAAGATACTCCTTGTACTGTAACGACTTGCCGCCGCTCACCAAGGAAATTATATATCCATTTCCCTACTTTTCCTATTACTCCCATATATTTCAGTTTATGTATTATGATTCCGTGGTCACACTTGTCGAACGCTTTAGCAAAGTCTGTGTATTGTACATCATAGTTTTCATTACTCTATGACCGAAACCCGTGTTGGTTATCATTGAATTTTTTCTGAGTTTCCAAAAAAGTCATAGATTTTCTGTCTAACTATTCTTTCAAATATTTTAGTGAGATGGGATGTAAGCGATACTGCCTATAGTTTTTGGCTTCAGATCGATCTCTTCCTTATATACTGGGACTATGTTCGCGCTCTTCAGGATACCCGGTATTTCTCCCGCGTCTAGTGATCGTCTCCATATCCAGTATAGGGACTCAGCGATTGCATTCTTGCAGTTTTTGATCAGTGTGGCATTCCATTTATCCGGTCCTGCTGCTGTGTTTTTAGTTTCCCTATGGCTTGTGTAATATCATCCGTCGTAAAGTCGAAATCCGTTATACTTTCCCCTTGCGGTGGTTCTTCAAAGAACGCGTTTCTATCGCATATCAATTTGTCAGTTTTTGGGATACTGAAAGATGATTCGTACTGAACTCTTAATATTTCAGATACTTCTGTTAGATCATCAGATAAATCACTGTTCTCATTTTTTAAAGGTCCGATAGTCGCATGGTTTTTCGACTTTCTTTTTGCGAAATTATAGAAGTACTTTGAGTTAGCCTTTATCGCTTCTATAGCGTCGTCGTCATCTTTTTCTGAATGCTTCTCGATTAGTTCCTGTATGACGACATCGATACTTTGTAGTTTATCATTTAATATTTTTCTGATGTTATCATCTTTACAATTACTTAATTTTGCAGTCACTCTTTCTCTTTAACTCTTTCGAAACCTCTTCTCTTTCCTCTTTTGAACCTGCTTCTCTTTCCTCTTTGTTGTGTCTTTGGGACATGTTTTTCCACAATTTCTATCGTCTTCTCCTCTAACGTCATTAGCATCTCCTCCGTTGTCTTGGCCTCGAAAATGGTTTTCCAATCTATTACTTCCATGCTGGATGTCACATCTTCCCAGTTTATAACTTTGGAGTGAAAATTAAAAATTTCGAATTTGCTTCTTTCTGTTGCGCGTGTTCTTTCCTTTCCTGTTGCCTTTATATTAGTTGTTATTTCAATGATGTTGTGGTCCGATATCATAGTTGGGGATATTTATACATTATCAATTAGATTACTGTTGTTTGTGAATACCAAATCTAGGCAGTTGTTTTTTCTTGTGTTTTCTGTTATTTCTTGCGTTAACATAAATTCATCAGCTAAAGCTAGTAGCATTTTTACCTGCTCCTGGTCTTCTCGTGTGCCCCCTTTGTCCTGGTGTATACATATATTTTTTCCTATCCTTTTATATTTCATGACAGAAATTAAAATCACCACAGAGAAAAATATTTGGGGTTGGAGAGATATCTTTTACCAAATTTCTTACCTCTGTAATGGAATCTGAAAATTTTGAGGTTGGCGTGTTTGGGGGTCTGTACATTACAATTAGTACCATATTTAATTTTTCAATTTTTGCTGCTACACATTCTACGTAGTTGTTTGAGGTACTTATAGCCATTTCTGCTATGTGCCTTTCGCGTGTGTAAATAGCACATCCTCCTTTACGTCTCACTGTTCTGTCGGCTCGGAGGATGTTACAGTTGTCAATTTGTATTTCTGTTTTGTCAATACAGGACTTACAATTTTCACAGTTCGCCTGGCAGTCCTTTAGATGAGTTTCCGTGAGGCATGCAAAGTCTGCTCCAGCTTCTTGCATGAGTCCTTTCAGGTATAGAACTTTGTTCGTGGAATGGTTTGATTTAAGGCCCTGTATGTTGGCTAGGATTATTTTTATTTTTTCTCTTTCTTTTTCGCATACAGGTGGTTCCGATTTGTTTTCCAATGGGGGTGCCGGTTTCGTTGCTTTGTGGTCCTCCGAGAATTTTCCTATTTTTATCTTTGTCGGTACCTGTTGTCCCGATAACGCATGAAGTGCCTTTGTTCGTACCTTCTGACCGGCTCTCGGATTCCTATATTTATATTTGTCAGCTGGTTTTGTAATTGCTGGAGAGTATTTAGCAGCTGAAATGTGTTGGCTGCGTCTAAAAAATTGGCACGCTTCTTTGATGTTCGTTTTTTCTGTTCCCTCGTTGCGTTCCTTTGAGGGTGGTGGTATCAGCATTTTTTTTCGTATTTGCAACTCCTATATCTTTCATAAGTGTTACAGACCGTAAGATGGTGGAACATGCATTTCTTATCAAATTTGCAGTATCCACTTGTGTAATGCGTTTTGCATAATGTGGGATGTGCATATATGCATTCCCATCCCGATATCTGCAGTTTCCTTTCGCGTAGTATTTACATACGATATTTTCTACGCTTCTGCTTTCTTTCTTATTATTTTCAAAGTTCTTAATTTTGACATTATCATTATTTTTCTTTGGCTGTTTATTTTCTACGTTTTTAGTTATTATCTTTTTATCATTTCGCTCGTTGGACCGTTTGTCTACTTCGCAACTTTTACTTATTTCTTTCCTTTCATCTATGTCTTCCTTCCGTATTATAATGTTTATATCGTTATTTGTTATTAAATTGTTGTTCGCTATTATGCTGTTATTCGTTCTCTCTCTCATCCACCCGGTTTTTCGTTGGGACCATTCCGGACCCATGTGTCCCCATTATTCCATTCATTTTGGTAACTTTCGAGTCTTCTATCTCCATTTCTTTAAAGACCGCGAAAGAATTTACGGTCTGTGTCCATGCGCCACATAGAAATTTGATCCCCACGACGTGTTTCGCGTTCGAGACAAGAGTTATTTCCCTATCATTCCAATTCATGCAGTTAAAGTCGTTTAGTCGTTGGCAGAAATCACATCTAATCGCTAAGTTTTCCGTTGTTACTAGCTACCACAAATTACAGATTAAGTGAGAATTTGGACCCATATCCATGCTATTCTTAATTAGCGTAGAAAGAAATACCCACACAAATTCTTTATTTATTTATTTTTATTTCTGTTTCTTTCCTTTCGATGGTCGAGGGTATTTCGAGGGTTTTCTGACCTTTACGTCTTATGACCTTTTTCCTGCTTTGTTTCAAACTTTCTCGAATGCCAACCGTATTTCGTTTTGAATATATACGTTGAATATATATATATATATATATATATATATATATATATATATATATATATATATATATAAATACGGTGCTGTTCTGAAATTGAAAGGATAACTTAGAAAAGCGGCATTTTTACTTTAGTAAATGCAGTTTTCCTTTTATTCATGCTATATATATATATATATATATATATATATATATATATATATAATTTACTTATTTATTAAACAACTTTACTTTCAGATTTAAGCCTGAGTTTGGAAAGATTCTATATTACGTGAAGATACATTTTGTACAAGTTGCACCTACTTTATTTAGGGAATTTTAAAAATTTGTCCCTCAATCATTTAGAGAGAAAGAGGAGTGTTGTGACGGTCAATTTGTATGCGAAAATCTCGTATCAAAATGAAAATAAAAAGGGTAGAAAGAAAGAGTGAAGTGATTTTGAAATCGATTTAATTTCGCATGAAAATTTAAATCTTTTAAAATGAACACCGACCAAAGTAAAGAGTGCCGGTACCCTGGGTATAGCCGAAGGCTGTGTGTGTAATCAGAGAAGAGAAATTATTGTTTGACAGTCTTGGTTAGATTTATGATTGAGTACGAAAGGGGAAAATATAGCTTAACAAGGGTCCGTTTCATTTTGAACCTTGTAAAGTTTCGGTTTGTTTATTCTTGGTTTCATCGGAGGGAAACCTCGAGAGAAAATTAAAAATTTTAATTTTGAATTTTAATTTTAAAATTTTAATTTGAAAATTTCTTTAAGAAAGGCGGAGCGTAGAATTTAACGAAGTTGAGATTAGAGCCAATAGAAGATCAGTAATTTTGTACGAATGATGTCATGTAATGAAAATGGTTTTGATAGGCCCTTTAGACACCAAAGGGAAGAGTTCTTGTAATCTTGAGGTGTAACTTAGAGTTATAAGGCAGTTGTAGATCCGTCTTCGAAAGCTAAAATTGGCTTGTAAGAATAACTCCTTAAAATCTGTGACATGTTTGAAAGTTTCTAAGTTGATTTGAAATTGTCTCACGTTGTTCTAAAATATGAATTCCTTTTGTTTTTGCGAATTTGTGTGTAAGAGCTTTATTGTTAGTGACCGGAAAAAAAAACGTTGTGGAAATTCCTTTAAGTTAATTTTGTTCTCATTAAATGTTAAACTTTAAGTTTGCGACATATTAGGTTTCCTCAGGGAAGAGTCAATATCTTGTGTTGAAGTGGGTCCTGTGGAAACCCGGGAAGTTAGTGCATGACCATTCAGTTATTGTGAGAAGAAATCTAATTTATTTGACGGACTTTTTTCCTGGAAAAAATCTGCGGAACTCGCGCAGAACTGTTGAGAGTAAATTTCCCAAATTTTGTAAGTAAACGTTTTGTAAACTTCTCCTTAGATTACGAAATTTGAATTTAGTGCTGGTTTTAAAGTTACACGCAAATAAAAAAACCCTCTGCATAAATGTTTTTTGAGACAAATACTTGCAATCATTTTCTTTAAATTAAGAATTTGATTTTTTAAACAAAATTTGTAATCGTACATCCGTATATTTCTTTCAATTTATGTCTTAATTGGAGTGAAATTAAATAAACTTTATAAGAGGGAGTGTGTCGTTTCTATGCTACCTTGCAATGGGCCTCACTTGTAAGCTGAGGGTAAATTAACATTGAAAGTTTGAAAATTCAAAGTGGGCTTCAAGTAAGCCGAGGGAAACAACGCGTATAAAATTGAAAGGCCATCCGAGTGGATAGGCAGAGTCATCCTGAAATAAACGAACACGCGCGTACGAAATAAGTGAAAGTAAAAAAAGGTGCGCACCACATAAATGAAGGGGTTGCGCACAACAGGAGTGACAGTCTCCAGTAAACTTTAGTAAATTGCTCATCACCAAAGCGATTTTAGTATTATTTCGATTTTAACCCTTTAACGACGACTGCTAGAAATTGGTAGCGTTTCAAATACGCGTATTCATAACTTAACCCTGCAAAAAAAATCCAGCGTAAGGCCGGCCGTACACAGATTCGTCTCGCGACTGACAGCTAGGGTTGTGACGACTCGAATCGCATGTCATTTTACATTGATTCTGGAATCGCGTCGTGGTCGCTACAGTGTGCGGGGCTTCCATTCTGTCAATGTAAAATCACACGCGAATCGAGTCGTCAGTCGATCATGTGTGTAGCCGGCCTTAACGCTTTAACACCGGTATGGGTGTGATCGATAACCCCATTGTGCACAAAAAAACAGAAAAAAAAATTCGAGAATTTTGTAGTGATTTTAGGAGTCATTTTAAACATCAAAGAAAGAAAGGTAAAACATCCATAGATGTTGACCGTCGTTTGTAGAAAAACCTAAAACATCAATAGATGTCGACCGGCGTTTAAGGGTTAAAGGGTTAAATAAGATTTCGATAAATGGTGATGTGTTGGAGAAGAGCAGCCCATTTTTGATGTGACGACTGAAAACATTTAAAAAAAATTTATTTAAAGACGATAAGGCATTAAATACAGTTGGGGGGGGGGGGTTCATTATTATTAGCGTAACCCACGAATCATCATAATTTTGTACACAATGAAGAAAAAGTAAAATTTTGCTCGTACGGAGGTTGGAACTGTATACACGACTCACCTCAGTCCTTGATGCTGAAGTTGAATTTAATTCTCCAAACACATTTGAACACGAAGCTGCACGCAGGAGCCGATCCAGAGCACAATTTTTTTTAGGTGGGGGGGGGGGCGTCAATTTCCAGAACCTGATTATAATACATTGGCAGGCAACTGGTGAGAGAGAATTGCCAAAGATTATCACATATTCATTCTGCCTATAAAGAATGCAGGAAGGTGTGTGTGTTTTTGGTCAAAAAGAGTCTAATTCCTTAAGTTGACAGTAAGCTCCAGTGAGGCATAAAATTAGCGCAACAACATTTACATTATTTTATTGACTATCATCATTAGGGGCAATTAAAAAAAAACCCATTAAATGGCCTACTTTTGAACATCAATGTGCCCCTATATGCACTCTTTTGTCCATTATACCAGCATACCTCAGTGCATGCATTCCTACTTAACACAATATCAATATGAAATTAAAACTATGGGATCACCTGAAGATCAGGGCCCCCAGCCTTCGTTAGTTAGCCTTGTAAGGCTAACTAACGAAAATATCACGACTTAACCTAACCAATCGTCAAGGGCGTACAGTTGACCTAACAAATGGTTAGGTTAAGTCGTGATATTTTCGTTAGCTAGTCTTATAAGGCTAACTAACGAAGGCTGGGGGCCCTGATCTTCAGGTGATCCAAACTGTATTCATGTACACATTTTGTTCAGCAGCTGTGCCCTAAATACTGTATATACAAGAGTTACAAGTTACAATAGACATGGCACGTTCACATTACCAATAGCAGTCTAGCAGTTGCCAGATGGCGGCTTACAAATACCTCTGAAACAACTGCATATTGCTTGAAAAGTAACCACGAAGGGGATACACCTATAACTTTATTAAAGTACCAAACGTAACATCAAAATTCTGATCTGCTTATTTTTCACGTCTAAGCCTTGGCCAGTTTTTTCCCAGCTGACAACAGTGTGGTGGCGAGCAGTATCAAAACAAATTGAGTCCACTATTCTACATGCAGCGTGCACGTTCAGAGAGACCGTTCCTTTATACAGGGTGTTTATAAAGTCCCTATCTATTTCAGTGAAAACGTAGCAGAAAGGGTAAAATTCAATAACAATATAATAGAAGGCATACATTTAATGAATACTTAAGCATATGATTCTACATGAGCACCATCAGTATCTCTACGGAGTTCGAATCTGTCAGCAGCATTGCGGAACACAATTTGGAGCATGACAGGTGTTATTTTTGTAACTGCTATTACGATACGAGCACGTAAATCTTGCAGATCTGTAACCATCGTTTGATAGACGTTTGATTTGATAAAGCCCCATACAAAGAAATCCAAGGGCGTTAAGTCAGGAGATCGAGCCGCCCATGGCCTCCACGTCGGAGCTACCGATTTGGAAATCATTCATTTAGGTACTCCCAAACAATGTTTGCGTAATGACAAGGTGCCCCATCTTGTTGAAACACGACGGTGTTTAAAATGCCATCTGAATGAAGCTGGGTTTCCAGGAATTGCTGAAGCATGTCCAAATAAATAAGCCCTGTAACTGTAGCTTCAGCAAAGAAAAAGGGCCCATAAATCTTAGATTTGGTCATACCCAACCAGACAGTAACTTTAGGAGAATCTCGTTCCCATTGATAGAAATCAACTGGCTTTTCATTACCCCATATGCGGCAGTTATGGCGATTAACCTTTCCACACGTATGGAAAGTTGCTTCAACACCGAAGAGAATGTGGTCCATTAAATTTTCATTCTGAATGTGTTCAACAAGATCGGAGTAGTATAGCCGCAAAAGGTTAGAGTGCAGGAATGTTGCAAGTGATTATGTAATGTTGCAAAGGGGGTGGGGTTTGTTGCAAATGGGGGTGGGGTGTTGCAAGGGGGGTGTTGCCAAAAAAAAGGCCCTTTGTTGCCAACCGGGGTTGCAAGGGGCATGCAACTTGGAGGCGGAGTTCTCCCCCAAGCTATTCCCGCCAAAGGGCCAGAAAGGAGAGAAAGGAGAGGTGTTCACCTGGCAGGAGCCAAGTGCATATTAAGACTTCAGCAGAGTAGACGTTGTCTTATAGGCTCCTAATCAGCCAGTTGGCTTAGAAGGCGTAAATGGCTTGAGTTGCCAGATAGCGCCATGTATTCGCTATATATTTAATTCTAATCGAAGACTGAGTTGCCAGATACCATTGTATACATTATTATAGACGCCTAATCAGCCAGTAGGCTTAGAAGGCGTAAATGGCTAGAGTTGCCAGATACCACTTTTTAGCGATACCATTGTATACATTATTATAGACTCCTAATCAGCCAGTTGGCTTAGAAGACGTAAATGGCTTGAGTTGCCATGTTGCCAGATACCATTGTATACATTATTATAGACGCCTACTTTTTAGCATTGCCAGATACCATTGTATACATTTAGAATTCCGCTATGCGCCATGTATTCAGTTGCCAGATACCACTTTTTAGCATTATTATGGTGAGTTGTCTCACTAAACAATTAAAAGATTTCGTGCCATGTATTCAGTTGCCAGATACCACTTTTTAGCGATACCATTGCATACATTTAGAATTCCGCTAGTAGGTTTAGAAGGCGTAACATGTTATAATTAGAATTAAGTAAAACAACATTGCATCATTCTTTTTATTATAAATATATAGAAAATAAATATACATTTCAATAATAATTGAGGAATATGCATATAATCAAAAAATATATACACACACAATTATGGAGATGAGATATATACAAATAAATATACATTTCAATAATAATAGAAATATGCATATAATCATAACAGTACAGGAGAAATATCAAGCAAAATATATAAATACATTTCACTTTTTTTTCAAAATACTAAACTCGCACTTAATCGAGTTTACAATTACATCATTATTGCTCTGCATTACGCAGTATACGCGGTTTAATAATATTTCACCGCTTAAAGTATAGGGAAACCTGTATTCGATATGAAGGGCTTTCATATCGTTCAGTACTATTTTTGTTCCCACTTTACAACCGGTTGGTAAATCATCTTTAAATACGTCTAGAATACAATCAAAAGCACGCACAAAGAGTTCATCGTTAGCTACATTATTAAACACAAGTTTATAAACACGCTTTTCCAATCGAGGGTTTATTTCTACCGACTCGAGCTTTTCAATCGTGAACTCACTCAACATAGCGGCAATTGAAATAATCTTCTAAATCGTTACGACAACTGCGCGTTATATAAAGAAATAGTTCTTCAGGGTGAACGGTGTAGGTGAGCTCAGCCTTGTACCGATCAATTGCTTTGTACCAAAGTTCATGGTATTTCAAAGAGTCTAAACTTTTTAAATAAACGTCCAGCTCTAGACCATTCTCACCAGCCCTACACTCGGTAAACCCATCGAGCAGAGCGGTGTATGCGTATTCAAGTACTGTATCAAAATAAAGCATATCCGTAACACGCGCGTCTAATATAGGTTTCAGCTTGCGGAATCCGACGATTTCAAACATTCTGTCGAGGATGAAACGGTTTCGCGTAGGAACAAGAGCGTTATTATCAGAAGCATTCTTCCACATCAGCCGTATATCAATGCACGGCCGATCGTTATTTATACACAACGTACATACAACGGCGTATGAGGGTGCGTCACTAATCTGCTCTCTTCTTGTACCTACGTTAGCAGGTATTTTATAACGATCTTCACTCCACTTCTCAACTATCACGAAGATTCTATTCATCTCCTCGACACTTAAATAAACCCGTTTGTTTGTTTGTCTACATTCCGTTTCCAGTACATAGCTAACGGTACCGGATTTACGCCTGAACACGCGCAACGATTTCGTCACGGACACATCGTACGAGGCGTTGAGAATGCTGCTCAAAGGAAGTTCCATCGTATTCGAGGAGCGCACGTCCACTCGGTTCAAGCTCTGAGATAACTATGAGCCGTGTGAGGCACGCAGGTAGGCAGGAACGGTTCGACGGGCGGCTGACTCGATGATACGTGAATGGGGTTGTTCGAACTCGTATGATCCGCGAGTCGTACCGAATTGTTGTACATATTTGTTTTTCCGGTACAAGAATTAATTTCATCACTACCAGCCTACGCACCAGACAGTTTACCTCAGGATAAGAACTAGGCACATTTTATGTTTTACTAAACATCTTCACACTCCGGCGCACTATTTGAGAGGAACATATGCTCATATTTTTCCTTTCTGCCCATCAAACGATACTCGTCTCTAAAGTCTGTTAAAAACTCACGCAGGGCACTAGCCACAACCTCACTACGAACCTCATCATGATATACGTTAATATAGTGATAAAAATACTTAAGATTGTCCATGATCACGAGATTCACATTTTCAGTCGTAGGGTATGAGTAATCGACATGGTGTAGCATGACGTAATACCGCTTGTCACACCACCCATCCGCAAGACTCATTATCCATACCTGCTGCTTCTCTTCTGCACGCGTTGTTTCTTTTACTTCACGGTGTATGTGAGACTTTATAAAGTTTAGCTCTGCAGTATACTTCAGCACATCGTCTGTGCAACGAAAGCCTTCAACGGTCTCACCAGAACATCCGTAGAGTATTTGTACATCTTGGAACTTCGCACAATCCAATGTGTTTTTAAAAGAGGCATAGGAGGGAGGAATAGGAAGTTTTTCGGTATCCACCACATCCTGGCACTTTGCTGAATACCATTTCATAAACGTTGTACAAGCAATATTAAAGGTAGCCATTTGAATACACGTCTGATCTCTCGGGCTTACTGCAGTCGACTGACCACGCAGGGACTCCCAGATAGTAGCATGACTCACGGTCTTACAGTGGGCGGAGCTTAGAACTTTCACCTGCGCACACACACACACACACACACACACACAAAGGAGAAAGTGAAACGCTAATTGAAACATGATTTATTTAATAAACGAGATATTCAAGTTATATATATTTACAAATACGATTATAAGAGATATTCAAGTTATATATATTATTTACAAATACGATTTAATAAACGAGATATTCAAGTTATATATATATATATATATTTACAAATACGTGTAATAAATCAATAGATACGATTATATACAAGACAAATACGTGTGTTAACAATAGAAGCATCAACGTTATGGTATCCAAAGGGTACGGTATCATAGGTACCAGGTAACTGGTAACGTTTCCTATAGGTGTTACGGCACACCTTCGTACCCCTAAGTTCCTTCACGCCCCCCAGCTTCTGCGCCCGAAAATTGTGGGTGCCTACAATTAGTTGGGGAGGTCGTTCGCCCTCATCATCGTCCAAACACACTAGATCCTTCAACGATTCAAAGTTAACAACCCGCCGATTCGCATGGTTGAGCGTAATACCCTTTGCCTTCACGATATATTTCATTTCCTCTATATTTCATTTCCTCCCCCACCCTGACCCGTACCCCATAAGTTTAGGTCCTGTTGAGACAAAAGAGTCGGCGTATGCGTTGTCCCCATACTCATCCTTGATCTCATCAGTGAGCTCGCCGAGGAACTCCCCAATAGCGGGCATGTATTCACCCTCCCTCTCTGTGAATATCACGCTATCTGTATCGGCATACAATACTCTCCGCCCAAGAGAATGCAATAGACCCCAAAGTTTTATACGGGCGTAGGCTGTTGTGAAGCTGGCCACAGGTATGTTTGTAACCCTTGAGGTATCTGTGGCAATTCAGTGTTGTTGTACTTTATTATGTAAGTATTACCTACATTCACGATCTCCATGACCTCTTTATCGGGAGCATTGGCATAATCCCAGACATCGCTATAACTTTGTGCCAAATGAATGTTCCCTTTGCCGGTATTCTGCGCAAATTTTCCCCATAGACTGTTTAGACACAACTTTGCACTAAAGCGCTTGCCAGGATTCTTTACAATTTGGACACGATCAAGTTGTATACCTTCGCGGTCGCGGTAACGTTGAATATAGGCAGACTTTTCATCTTCGGTATCAACTCCTCGCGGATACCCTGATGCCTCAACCTTATCCTTCAAAAAGGCGTTTATATATGGTGTGAAAAGGTTGGGTAGCTTCTGAAACCTCCACACCTCATGTATCTTCAGTATTCTATAACCATGGCGTACGGCTAGGGCCAGCTCAGGACTTGTATATACGCCTCTGATCTTACGCTGGTGGGGTATATGGTTACAATCGCCGTTATCCTCTTCCGCGCACTTCACGCACAGGGGAAACATGAGCTTGTCGTCGATAACGACAGGTAAGATTGGCATCCATAAATTGCGTGGGGGGAGTACGTCTACGAAAGAGAGCCCAAAGTAACGATCATTCAAATTTCTTGAAAATTCATTGATGGAGGCAGGTTAGGTCCCACCAGTTTCTCAGGAGCGCCCACGGGGTACGGATTGTTCTTCATCACGTATGGGTATAAAGAACAGAAATCGTAGTAATGGAGCTTCACGCCCTCCGTAGGTGGAAAGTATAGTCTGAATGGATTTGTACGTCCTCCAAACAAGCTATCACCACATTTGAGAGGATCCAGCACCATTGAACGCTTGATCGTGTTTATTTCCTCACGGTACACCTCGTCTGTCTCCATCCGTGCATCATATTCATGCTCCCACAAGACTTTGTGAGTGAACTGTGATCCTATAAGTTGATCGCGGGTGCGGGTCCATGCAAGACAGTCGGCAGGAGATCTACCGTGGATATCTCCGGCGATTCCGCACTCAGGACGGGGGCATCCATGCCACCAGCAACCGTTAAAGGAGTACACAGTCTTCACACCAGTGACACGGTTTTCACTTAACCCATCAACCCAAAAAACACGTCCATTAATCTTAATGGGTACTTCACCCGTGTTGCGGGCGTGCTTTATGTATACACCTGTCTGTTGCTGTAGGTGTATGAGCCAGTAAATAGCCTTGTGTCCGTAACTGCGGGGGTTGTTTCGGTGAATAATGGCTAAGGTGTCTTTAGGCATGAAGTTATTCTTGAACACCGTAAAACATAATGATGCGATGGTGGTTGCGACTTGCAGTGGATCGCATTTGAAACGGGCTATGTACATCCTTCTAAAGGCCTGGAAACATACTCTAAGCACGCGCACATCATTCACGCAATAACGCTCACATTCATCAGCTATATTATAAGGGTTACTTTCATTAAAACTGTTGTAGTATCGATCAAAGTCTTCACGTTCATCCATACAGTCAAAATAATGTTTGGGGTGGTGGGCCTACGTAGTTTAAAGTCTCGCTGGTGAGGAAAGTGTAAGGGAAGTATCCTTTGGAAACTTCAGCTGCTACTCCCATCACCTTGGGTAGCTTTGCTAATTTACAAGGTGTGAATAATAAAGTATCTTTAAATTGTACATTGCCTCTTATCTGCATCTGTATTAATTTGTTGCCTCTTTTCAATGGATCACCTGTAAATATCTCAGAGGATTCGTGTTCAAGCAACTCCTTATAAAGGAACTGCGTGTCAAACTTTGCCCCGTTATGGGCGAGAATATACACAGTCATTTTTTTGAACTTGTCGGCTAACTTGACAATATAGGACACAAATAGTTTCACAGGACTATCGCGGACATTCGTTTTAAAAACGTTTGTCCGTTTACCGCATTTGGGGCACTCGTCACATTCGATACCCATACACTCATCACAGATGGTCTGGCTCACAAGTAAATGTGGAATTACCTCTTTGGTTTCAGCGTTCGTATATGTTTCTATATCGTAGTATACAGTTATACAAGGGTTATTTTTAGGCTTAGCATCTTTCATATAACATACATGCTTTACTCCATCCGCCTTATATTCCTCCTGGCATGTAGGACAGTGAATTACGTCACACTTGTGCTTAAATTTTCCCCAATTATCCATTGTGTGAAACATACCACATTCACAGATTCTCATTTTCCTGCACGTGCCAATTGATTTATGGAAATCAAAACAGCTATTATTGAAAAATGTGCGTCTACACACATCACAGTCTCTCTTCTCAGCGTCAACTACACGGCTTTCACATTTGGTGCTTTTACACTGCTCACATACCATGTGACATTCTTTACAATGTCTCACAATATCATCCGCAAACTCGAGGCACCCCTTACACAAATCATGATGTCTCCCATATTTTCGACTTTTGTCATAACTCGCGTAAAGCCACCTTATATTACGGATGGGGAGATACGTTGTCCCTGACAATCCTAAAATAAGTAGGGGTCTTGTACGATCTCTCACACAGCTTTTAAAAACATACACAGTCCTACGACGATCATCCAGCCCAAATACAACTATACGGACATTCATTTCCTGTTCTACCCTTCTCAACTCTTCAGGACCCATATTACAGTCAAATTCAAGTTCACAGTCTACAGCTAGTTTACGGGCACGCTCCACGACCGTAGGCAACCAAATTTTTGGGCCTGTGTATTTTGTACAGTAAACATACGTGCTAAGAGTACTGCTATAAAGCCGCAACCACGATCGACGTTTATATGCTTTCGGTAAATAGTCGGAGAATTGAAGTTAAGAGTATACGGTATGGCACTATGACCCGCAACACGGAATACACGATCAATATTTACCGTGAAGTTGTCCATATTAAAGGCTATACTACTTTGGGCGGCTTGCATTATACGTCCTAATATATATTCTACATCTTCAGCCGCCAAACGTCTAAATGGCACTATCACCCAATAATCGTCTACATCACCGTCATCTGACCCGAATCCAAAGGACAGACTCGTCCTGACTTCACGCTCGTCGCGATTCTGAAGAGCAAACTCTACAATACGCTGTACAACCCGGCGTAGCCCGCGCTCAATTCCATTGCTATACATGGCTCTAGGGTCGACCCTGACTCTATACCGATTTCTAGTCAAGGCTGGGGGGGGCTGCGGAGCGCACCAACTCGAACGTTATAACATCCTCAACAGAACGGGGGGCATCTGTGGCGGAAGAATTAGGGGATATATTAGCGGAAGGTGCTGCTCGGGGGCCTGTTGCGTAGGAGGTTGAGGGTTGGGGATCTATTACCGCTGCAACAGGCGCGTATTTCGGTCGCTTTATACCTGACGTGGGGTTCTCATACCTCCGCTTTGGACGTGCTACCGGTATCGCTGGTGAGGGTTCGTTGGCAGGGGAGGAGATCACAACTACACTGTCGTCGAGGTCATCCGTAATGTCAATGATGGGGTGCTCTACCTCATCGTCATTCACGGTTCTGTGGGAGAAGAAAGCAAAATATAAGGAACAGCACTCAAAATTTGTAATATTTTGTAAATGACCCACTTAGGAGTGTGACGTGTTAGAAATGGACTCTGTAGAAAAATTCAGATTCACGAGCCCATCCACATGTATTATATCTGGACCTACAGGATGTGGTAAAACTGTGTTTATGCTTAAAATCATTAAAGAAAAGGGAGAGATGTTCTCGAAATTTGTGCATAAAGTTATATGGTGCTATTCGACGTATCAATCAGTGTTCAACGAGTACCAAGATGATATTTTGTTCCACAAAGGCGTATATGACGTTAATTCGTTAAAGGGAAATGAACATACAATCATTGTAATTGACGATCTCATGTTGGAGATGGATAAAACGTTTGCCGAGACATTTACAGTATTCTCCCACCATCTTAACATAAGCGTGTTCTTCATCAATCAGAATCTATTTTTCAAAAATAGATACATGCGCGATGTGTCGTTAAATACGCAATATCTAGTCTTATTCGCGCAACGTAGAGATGTATCACAAATTGGGGTATTAGCCAATCAAATGTTCCCGAATCAGCGTAAGGAGTTTTTGGAAGTTTATAAAGAAGCTACAAGCACGCGTTACGGATATTTGCTTTGCGACCTTCATCCGACTTTTTAAAATGCATCTGTGAAATCTGTCTTAACGTTATAAATTGCAATGTATCAATGAAAACCCCTCAGAAGGCTCGCCTACGCCGCTACAAGAACATAATACGTGCACTCGCTCGTAAAAGAAACTGTAGCGAAGAAAAAACGAATTATTGTACAAACAGGAGGGTCATTTCTCCCCATCTTATTTTCAGTTTTGGGTCCTTTACTGACTAGATAAATATAATGAAGAAAGTGGTAGTGATACCCCACGAGGTGTACGCTTCACTGCAAAGGAATCCAGACACGGATCTAGATCCCCGTAAAAGCAGACTTAAAAGAATGGAAAGCGAATTGCTAGCCCTATTAAACAGTGAAAAAACACCTGATGAAAAAAGAATCTTATACCAAGAAGCTCTGCAGAAATTTCTTCACGAGTACGAAAATTATAAGAGCCCTACAGAGATTCCTGTGGTTATTAGGCACAGCACGGGGGACGATGGACATGGCGACATAGGATCTGAGCCCGACGATACAGCTGACCAACCAAAAATTATACATTGATGAGTAAAGGCTTAAGTCTTTATAATCTATTGAATGAGGATCCAGCCATACAATGGACCGATACAGGCGAGATCATTGTGGAAGGATCAAAGGTACAGGGATCGAATATCGTAGACATTGTCCATGATCTGGTGAGAAAGTGGGATAGGCCATCACCATCAGGATGGAAGCATATTAAAGCAAGACTACAACAAATAAATGTCCCTAAAACGTTGATAGGAAATCTGAACAGGTTAAAAGACTTGGAACATGCAACGCATGTGACACAATTGAAGGCGCCGTCACCCCCGGCGGTAACACCTTTGAAGAGGAGCAAGAAGAGGTTAAACCAACCCTACCCACGTGCCTCTAAAATACGCAAATGGCTAACGTATTAACTAAACGCTAATATGACATTTCTAACCCATCCTCTTACGGCGGCGTAGATAGACTGTACAGAAGTGTTTACGGAGTAGGAAAAAAAGATGTTGAAAGATTTTTGAGGGAGCAGGACGCTTATACGCTTCATAAGCCTACGAGAAAAAGGTTTAAAACAGCCAAGACAACGGCTTCCTCGATTGATTCTATTTGGCAAGCAGATTTAACAGACATGCAAAGATATTCTGTGTATAACGATGGTTACCGCTACATTCTATTCATAATAGACGTATTCTCTAGATATCTGTGGCTAGTTCCTCTGAAAAATAAATCACCTGAAACAGTTGCTAAAGCCACCAAAACGCTAATGTTAAAAGAAAACAGGGTTCCTGGCTATTTTTGTACGGATATGGGGAAGGAATTTATAGGTCGTGCTTTTCAGAACATGTTGACAGAGTTTAATATCAGCTATTACACAACCAATTCTATACATAAGGCTTCTTTAGCTGAAAGAGTTCAGCGCACCATAAAGGAACGCATGCACCATTATTTTACACATAAAAACATGAGATACCAGCGCGGTAGTGGACTTGGATCCATTTTTTCATCCATACTACGTACGGCTGTTCCTTTGCTGAAGAGGGGGGCCAGATACCTTGGAAGGAAAGCGCTACAATCAGGTATTAACACTGCAGAAGACATATTGGCCGGGGCTAAACCTAAAGAAGCTCTAAAAAAACATTTAAAGCGTACACGGGACGAAATCATCAAAGATGCAAAGAGAAAAATGCGTGGTGGCGGGAAGAAGAAGAGGGCTCCCCGGAAGAAGGGGTCAGGTGGTATTAAACGTAAAGGCTATCAAAAAAGAAGTGCTGTAAGCGAATGAAACCTATGGTTGACCACTTTTTTGACTGATATAAGCTAAGGACATTGATCTCATGAATCATAGTTTGTTTGCCACTTGTCGAGAGAGGAGTCACTATTTCGCCATGGCACGCTTCATCCACCCATGTAGTTCACAATGCTGTAAATCGGAGCTGTCCCTTTTTGAGCTGCCTCCAACCCAAGTTTCTATTGAGCACAGTGACTTTATTACAATTAACCCTTTAAACACAATTAGTTCCCTGAGTGCACCTATAGAATTCGTGATACCCAGCTCAGGCCCTTACTTTTTTGATCCAAGCTGTGTGCATATGTACGCTAAGCTACGTATAGCCCATTCTGATGGAACGGTCTGCGATGACAAATATGCTGTATACCCTGAAACAAACTTTCTGCACTCCATATTCAACCAGTGTGACGTATATTTAAATCAGACCAACATATCGGCAGGCACGGGGTACTATCATCTACGAGCCTATCTGGAAAATGTCCTCAACTTTTCCAAAGAAGCGAAGGCTACCTTTTTAAGTGCCGAGGGATATTATCAAACTAAAGATGAAAATAGTATAAAGGACAAATTTAAAAATTCTAAAAAGAAAATATACGTGTGTTTTGGACGGTTGCACACAGATTTCACTTTCCAGAAGTTGCTTGTCAACGGGGTGGATATGAAAATAAAGCTCACCCGCACGAGTCCTGAGATCTGCTTAAATCTGGATGCTGATCAAGAAGAGGGTGCAAACCCCGTTGTGGTTCACATTATGGACACATACCTCCGCGTACGGCGAGTGAAATTAAGTTCACCAAAACAACTAGAAATTGAGAAAAATTTACTAAACGCTACAGTGAAATATCCTATTAACAGAGTGCAAATCAAACTATATACGGTTCCTGCAGGGTTGGCATCGAAGCAGATAGAAAACATTGCCCTGGGAAATCTTCCTAAAAGGATATTAATCGGCATGCAGGACCATGCTTCGGTGAATGGAAAATATAAAAAGAGTGCCTTTAAATTCGAGAATTTCGGACTTAAAAATATAACTATACGTTAATGGCACTGCTTTGGGTGGAACAATGGGTACGGACTATTCATCAGATGCTGTGTTACCTCTTTGTGCCAGAGCCTATAGTAATCTGACCCATATTGCAGGTGATTGTGATGAGCTTGGTAATGGGGTAACGCAGGAAGAATTCATTGATCAATTTAACCTTTATCCGTTTGACATTACACCTGACTTATCTGCTAGCGTAAATACCCATTTAACCCCACAGCAGAGCGGAAACATCTCAGTGCGGCTGGAATTCGCCAAGCCTATAGACGCTCCTATTAGTGTACTAGTATATCTCGAATCGCAAGCCCTAATAGAAGTAGATAGATTTAAGAGCGTTATCACTGACTTTTAAAATGGATGCTAATACACTTCAGAAAGTAATGGAACGAGTCACACGTTCCAAATTTATCGGCGTGTTTGCGAAGAATGAAACATTGAGTTTGCCAAGTACGCGAGAATGCGGTAGTCTTATTGTGAACACAGATGTCATCGGTAATGAAGGGATTCACTGGATCGCTGTCTATTTTAAAAATAGACAGCGCCTGTACTATTTTGATTCACTCGGTACTCAGCCCTGGAGTGACCCTATTATTGTAAAATTCCTCGCTCAGTTACATATTCCCGAAGTTGTATGGAACCAATTTCGTATACAAGGATATTTTAGTAATATTTGCGGAATGTACTGCGTCTCATTTCTCACGCATATGTCATGTGATAAAGAATTTATAAATTTTTTAAATTTATTTGACCCGTGTCACACTCGCCGAAACGATGAAATGGTATGCAGACAGATAAAAATCCGTTTTCCAATTGTACGTACTCGTTGTATAGTATAATGTTTTTGTTCGTATATTTGTAACGGTATATTCTGTAGTTGGTTATTGTACTGATTTCTTTCATTTAATAAATTTATGAAAATATATTGTCTTCTTACCCCCAAAACATCGAAAAACACATTATTTCGGTGACATTGCTGACTGATCAGTATATCCTCCGTATTCATGACACTAGATTCTTCAAAAAATTGTATAACACGTGTCAAATCCTCATCGGACCTTAAAGGAATAATGTTCATTCTTTTAAAACATATACAGAGTATACAGGCAGATCCCCATTATGTGAAGATATATTTGGTTCATTTAAGAGGAATAACATTGATTGCCATAAAAAATTTCGATTTTAGCATAATGGCGATAAGAGGTAAATCCAAATAACTTTGATTGCCATAAAAAATTTCGATTTTAGCATAATGGCGATAAGAGGTAAAACCAAATAACATTGATTGCCATAAAAAATTTCGATTTTTGGTATCTAAATGAAGTATTTGACGAGATACTACAACCCTCCATATATATATATATATATTTAATCGAATTATAGACACTTACATTTCTATGGTAGTCCCTTGCGTCGGATTGTAAGGAGCGTCACTGCAAATATCTTCAACGGTTTGCGTTGGAAATAATTCATCACGGTCAATCGCGTTAAAAAGATTAATTGCCGTTAATGCTGCAGTGTCACTTTCTTCATACAATTCCGGGGAGACGTACAGGTCCATGGTGGAGGATGTGACATTGCTGACTGATTAGTATATCCTCCGTATTCATGACAGGAGATTCTTCAAAAGATTGTATAACACGTGTCAAATCCTCATCGGACCTTAAAGGAATAATGTTCATTCTTTTAAAACATATTCAGAGTAATCAGACAGATCCCCATTATGTGAAGATATCTTTGGTTCATTTAAGAGGAATAACATTGATTACCATAAAAAATTTCGATTTTAGCATAATGGGGATAAGAGGTAAAACCAAATAACATTGATTACCATAAAAAAAATTCGATTTTTGGCGAGTATCTAAATGAAGTATTTGACGAGATACTACAACCCTCCATATATATATATATATAAATCGAATTATAGTCACTTACATTTCTATGGTAGTCCCTTGCGTCGGATTGTAAGGAGCGTCACTGCAAATATCTTCAACGGTTTGCGTTAGAAATAATTCATCACGGTCAATCGCGTTAAAAAGATTAATTGCCGATAATGCTGCAGTGTCACTTTCTTCATACAAATCCGGGGAGACGTACAGGTCCATGGTGGAGGGAATGATTATTCACTGACGCGAAAATAGCTACTGTTACTCCCAACTGAAAAAATATCCCTTTTTATATGCACAATCGCCAAGCTCCGCCCCAAAAGACCAGATGTTCGTAGTGATTGGCTGCCGATGTAGCTGGGTGGAGCTATGACGTGTACCAATCCGCTATAACGGGGCCGGACGACTAATGACATCTTTATATTTTCTCAAAGAAATATATCCTAATTATATTTTTAAAAAAGCATTCGGTTTCCACATTAAACTGTGGGTCTGAGGTGGAGTGAAAACTTTACCCGTTCTTACAATTCGAGCTAGTTATTATTACTAAAGAGAAAATCATACATGCTTTTCGGTCATACTACTGTCTCGGATCAAATGATCCTGTTATTTTAAATCCGGTTCAATAATCCTGTTATGTTGAAATGTGGAAGAGTAAGCAACGACTCCCTGACGAGATGTATTTCGATCCACAGAACAGCTGTTCACTGAAGGCTGCATGTTCCACATTTTATAATAAAGAAATTATAAATATATCCGAATTATATTTTTAAAAGAGCATTCGGTTTCCGCTCGGTCATACTACTGCCTCGGATCAAATGATCCTGTTATTTTAAATCCGGTTCAATAATCCTGTTATGTTGAAATGTGGAAGAGTAAGCAACGACTCCCTGACGAGATGTATTTCGATCCACAGAACAGCTTTTCACTGAAGGCTGCATGTTCCACATTTTATAATAAAGAAATTGTAAATATATCCTAATTATATTTTTAAAAAAGCATTCGGTTTCCACGTTAAACTGTGGGTCTAAGGTGGAGTGAAAACCTGAACCGTTGTCACTCTTCGAGCTAGTTGTTATTATTTATTATTAAAGAGAAAATCACGCATGCTTTTCGGTCATACTACTGTCTCGGATCAAATGAACCTGTTATTTTAAATCCGGTTCAATAATCCTGTTATGTTGAAATGTGGAAGAGTAAGCAACGACCCTCCATATATATATATATATATATATATATATATATATATATATATATATACGAATTATAGACACTTGCAGAAATCCTTTCCTCGTGAAAGGAAAAACAATGCTTAATGCTTAACTTCTTATATTGAATAAATAACCACTCACTCGTGAAAGTTCCTCTAATTATATTTTTAAAAGAGCGTTCGGTTTCCACATTAAACTGTGGGTCTAAGTTACGCGTAAATATAAAATATTTTCATTGTAGAAATAATAATAATGATGATAATAAGAAACGGAGTGAGCGGTGTTTTTTGCTCGAATAGTTTGAAGAAGGATTAACCCTCGTCGAAAAAGGTCTCTAGGGAGACGATTCGAATTGACCTAGTTTCTGCCTTTCCTCGTGTGCGTGTGTGCGTGTGTGTGTGTGTATGTATGTATGTATGTGCACGAGTTGTTTATTCGTTTATTATATATATATATATATATATATATATATATATATATATATACATATATATACATATATATATACATATATACATATATATATATATATATATATATATCCACACATGGGTTTGGGGAATGACAATCGTGTTTTGATTTTTTCCGTAAATTTTCTTTCCATTTGGAGTGAAGGGAGACTTATCAAGAGCGGACTGGAAGGAAGGTCTCTCAACCGGCAGGTGTTCTTCGAAAATATAAAGATGTCATTAGTCGTCCGACCCCGTTATAGCGGATTGTGTTTTGGCTAATTTCAACTTTAAATGAATCTTCCAATTGATTAACTATATAAATATATTGTGGTATTTATATGGTTGAATCTTAAAATTGATTAACTATATAAATATATTGTGGTATTTTGTATGGTTGAATCTTCCAATTGAATAACTATATAAATATATTGTGGTATTTTATATGGTTTGTGAGCACGAGTGATTCATTAGTTTATTATATATACAAGTACAGATGGGTGGGGGTTTTGGGGAATGCGGAGCGTGTGTTTCGAATTGTTTCGTAAATTTTCATTTCGTTTCGTTATTCGTGACTTAAATATTTATAATAAAAATTGTGTAAAAATTATTTATTTAATAAACAGAATTTAATTGGATTCATCGATTAACTACCGTCATATAAATATATATTGTGGTACACTATTTAAATGGATGATTAATATATGGTTTTTGCTATCTGAAATACATGGCGCTATCTGGCAACTCAGCAACTGAATACATGGCGCTATCTGGCAACATGGCTGATTAGAGGTTTATAAAAGACCGAGAAGCTGATGACGGAATCATTCAAGCTCGGCTCCCAGCCGAGCAAGGACCTCTGGTCCTTCTCTTTCTGGCCCTTTGGGAAAACCCCTTAGAGGCCTCTTAGGTTAGGTAAACGAAAATAGCTTGGGGGATAACTCCGTCTCCAAGTTGCATGCCTTGCAATCAAAGGCTACTACTCTCTCTCTCTCTCTCTCTCTCCTTCAGGTGTACCCCTCCCCACCTTGGCTCAGCCAACTGACTGATTCAGCCAACTGGCTGATTAGGAGCCTATAAAACAACGCCTACTCGGCTGAAGTCTTAATATGCACTTGGCTCCTGCCAGGTAAACACCTCTCCTCCTTTCTGGCCCTTTGGGGGGAATAGCTTGGGGGAGAACTCCGCCTCCAAGTTGCATGCCCCTTGCAACCCCGGTTGGCAACAAGGGGCACTTTGGGGGTATTTTTTTAAATTTTATTTATTTATTATTTTTTTTTGCAACACCCCCACCCCCCTTTGCAACATTACGTAATCACTTGCAACATTCCTGCACTCTAGCCTTTTGCGGCTATACTACTGATCGGCACACACTGCACTTCGCTTTGGATAATCCTCTTCATGTAAGTCATGAAGCACCTGAATGTGATAACTTCTCTTCTTCAACGTCGATTTCAAAATTTTGTGGACAGTTGATTTGGGTATCCCGAGTCAACGTGATGTGGTGCGATTTGACATGCTTGGATGTTCATCGATAACATTACGTACCGCATTTACAGCATGCTCAGACACACTTGGACGTACAGATCTTGACTCATCATGAACAGATCCCATTCTTTTAAATTGATTAAGCAAATCACGAATTGTCTTGTCTGTAGGACCTGGCTTGTGAAATGTTCTTTCAAACCTCTCTAATTTCTTTGTAGTTCTTTCCTTTGATCCGAAGTGTCACCACAATCACCCGTTCTTGTACATTCATTTTCATAGGGTTAGGCAACAAAAATAAATAAAAACCGTTAATTCAACGAAATAGATAGGGACTTTATAAACACCTTGTATACTATTATGTACATTTACTAAAATTGTCCAAAGGAAAGCAACAGCGATTATTTTTAGAGGATGCTTCGCCCTAGTTTTGTATGGTCTCTTCTTTATGTTTTTGATCTCCTTTCTTTCACTTTCTTTACCTTTCAGGTTTAGAAGCCTCATGGTTTTGGGGCGATCGTCCCCCTCCCACCCCGCTAAATCCGCCCCTGGCTGCACGTTGTCGAATGTCAACATTAAGGTTCTCCAAATGGTGTTCGTTATACTGTGTTGAAGATTCTTGACAAATTAGTATTATTACCGAATACATTTTCTTTCGAGGAACACCACAGAAAGAAATGTAGTGTGTGGTAACGGATAAGATCATGCTCGATGGTCATAAGACACGGAGATCTTTCAAAATGGCTTGGTCCTCAGAGAATAACTAAATGTGGGTTTTTGCTCTTTTCCGAAGTACGACATCTTGCTCCGTGGAATTTCAATGTCATCGAAATGATCAACAAATCTGAAATATTTCAATGTAGTGACCTATGTTAATAGCCCTTTGAAAAAAAAAATTTGTCCTTGTATAACCTTCAGTGCACTTACTGTACAGCACACCAACTTTCTGAGCATAAACGTGTTCAATGGGGAACATTGGGGTTCGGTTCTCGTTTGTACCATCTGTTACAGTAATCGAGATAAAATGAGCCATACCTTCTTCACGACTACTGTAACCGATGGTAGTACGATGCAATTGCCCTTGCCCACCCAAAATGTTTTCAGTGCTTCAGACGCGTTCTTGTTATAATGTTATAATGTTTCAGACCAACAAAGACCCTAGGATCCACTCATGGCTGGTCTACCTAACTGTATGTCCTCCGTGGTGGTGGAGGGGACCTACAATTTTACGTGGGTTCCGAACCACAAGAACATAAGAAACTTATTTAAAAACTGCGGGTAAATTGGCAACGACCAATTTTTACGAAACTAAATAATTATCAATTTAAAAATAATTAATTATCGGTTTAAAACTAAAGATAGAATCTCTCGGTCCAGAGGAGCAAGTCATAATAGACTACTATCCACAAATATGTTACATTCTATATCTATTTATAACGGACATGCAAATATATCAGATCCAAAGAATCCGGTCAATTTCATTACGGTATCCATCAAGTCACGGTCCATATCGATTGCGGACCAAGTCAAAATTTACAACCATATACATTATCAATTTAAAAATAATTAATTATCGATTTAAAACTAAAGATAGAATCTCTCGATCCAGAGGATCAAGTCATAATAGACTACTATCTACAAATATGTTACACTCTATATCTATTATATAACGGACATGCAAATATATCAGATCCAAAGAATCCAGTCAATTTCATTATGGTATCCATTAAGTCACGGTTCATATCGATTGCGGACCAAGTCAAATTTACAACCATATACATTACAATATATACACTTACGAGGAAAAGTGTAGGTGTGGCTGTAAAGACTGTACAGTAATGTAGAAATGTGTGTGCACCCATTATGGGTCTCCCATTTAAAGGTGTTTGTGGGGCAAGTGAAGATCATGAGTTTTTCAATACCTCACAGTACTATGGGGGGCACCGCTCGGCAGAGGAATCTCTTTAAATGGGGTGTGTAAGGACAGAGAGTATCCCCTAACCCAAGACGCTGCCTCCCTATATCCCACAAAACTTGTGTTGAGCTGTGGGATCTATCCCCACAAAGCCTTAATTTTACTACCTTAAACTATACCCTTTCTATCAACATGCGCGTCCAATCGATTCTTAAACATGTTTATAGACGTGCTACTAATTACTTCTACCGGCAAACTATTCCAGCTATTTACTATTCTATGCGTAAAAAAGTTTTTCGCAACTGCTGTCTCGAACCTTCTACTTGTCAACTTACACCCGTTATTTCTAGTCCTATTATATTGAGATATTTCGAAAAAGCTATCTCTATCTACGTTATCAAACCCATTCATAATTTTGAAAACCTGGATTAGATCACCCCTTAACCTCCTAGTCTCGAGTGTAGTCAATTTTAACTCTTTAAGCCTATCCTCGTACGACTTTGACCTAAGAGACGGAATCATCTTAGTTGCTCGTCTTTGAACTCTTTCGATTTTGTCTATATCTTTGCGCATATGCGGATTCCAAAATTGGACCGCGTACTCCAAATGAGGTCTAACTAATGATTTATAAAGAGGAACTATAATATCGCGCGATTTGTACTCAAAATTTCGAGCTATAAAACCTAACACTTTGTTCGCCTTATTGACCGCCGCTGTACTTTGTTTCGCTACTTTTAAATCACCAGTGACTATAACTCCTAAATCTTTTTCC
>JAJOZX010007087.1:185000-222341 GCA_023014485.1 Bathynomus jamesi
ACCGTATTTGCCAAGATATGAAGGATTTGAAAGGTCTCCCTTTTTTTTTTGCCGACCCGATATACAGGTATATAAAGTTATGGAATGTTTCGTAGGTTACATTTATAAAAACACTATTTTCTCACGTTCCAAAGTAAATATTTGTATTTATATAATGAAATATACAAAGCATATGTTGTATATAACGCGAAATTACTCATTTTCCGGGGCAATTTTTAGTTCAGCAAATGGTTTTTAGAGAACTAGATGCGCTAAATTTTGAATTTTCAAAAATAGCGTCTTCCTTACAATATTTGTAATTCTAACCAACGGCGTAAGTCACATCTGCTATCTGACTTTTATAAGTAATAACAAAGCAGTAACCAGTCGGATTAAGTTCTTTCTCAAACGGTTCATGAAAGGAAATAGTCTTATTTAGTTTTATATGTTCATTAAATCCTTGCTTATATTCTCATTTCATCCACTTTTACAAACCTTTATCTTTTTCATTCGCGGTGTACAACTTTCATGAAGTATTTGCAATTCCTATCCTTACAAAATGTAATTGTATTGAGTTTTTACTTCACACACACATACACACACACACACACACACACACACACACACACGCTGAAGAGAATGAAATAATCTACAATTTAAATATTCAAAAGCGAATTAAAAACATAAAATATTATGGCATTTGAATCATGCATAAGAAAATATTTCAGATGGCAACAAGGAAAAAAATAGTGCATGTGAAATTGGGTGCTCAATTAGAACGAACTTAAAAAAAGAAGTTAGGCAAGTGAAAAAGATAAGGGGAAAAGGTAACGAAAACCTTAAAATGGGAAGAACAGCAAAAGACTAAATAGAAATCAGCTTGTTTACGAAGTAGGTTTGAAATATTGTGATTTGAAACTACGAATCCTTTGAAAATACGTGTGTCGCACGTTTGTATTAGGGTGTGCACGAGTACCGAAACTTAGGAACCGGGACCGATACCAGAAAAATTATCGGGAACCGGGAAAAAAACAGACTAAAATTTTTGTTTTAACCATTGTTCATAAAATTAAACTTAGTCTAATTGGCATAAAAAAATCTAAGCATTGAGATCAATTATGTTTATTTATCTTGTTTTACATCATTTATGAAGTAGTATTTAAAGAAAATTTGAGCATTTAGAACCGCATCAGATAATTGAGAACGAAAAAATCTAAGCATTGAGATCAATTATGTTTATTTATCTTGTTTTACATCATTTATGAAGTAGTATTTTAAGTAGTCAAAGTTACGTCTAAGCAGTAAGCACTGCTTGCGATTGCGACGATACATACAAATTACAATACGTTTTAAACGGAAGGAATATTCTCTTAAGATATCATTTTTTATTTTTAAATACGTAGAAATCTACTTATTAAATTTTTTTATTTTTAAAATACGTAGAATCTACTTATGTAGCTCTTGCATAGTAAAAACAATGCAACTGTTTTTAGAGTGTATAGGAACCGGGAAATCTTTTCGGTTCTCGGTTCGGTTCCTGAAATCTAGGAACCGGGAATTTCCCGGGTAGCAAGAACCGGGTGCACCCTAGTTTGTATTCCTTTAAATATAATTCAAACGGAGGTACTTACATATTATCGGGACTACCAAACTGTTTATTATGTATTTTTGCTCTCGTCATTTTCGTTTAAACTAACGAAAATATAACAACTTAACCTAACTAATCATCAAGGGCGTACAGTTGACCTAACCGGGCATTCAATTAACTGAATGCCCGGTTGGGTCAACTGAACGCCCTTGATGATTGGTTAGGTTGTTGTGATATTTTCGTTAGTTTAAACGAAAATGATGAGAGCAAAAATACATAAACAGTTTGGTAGTCCCGATAATACCTAAGTACTAAACGGATAGTATCAAAAGAAAAACAGGGTGGTCCCAAAAGGTGGTCTCGAAAATAATGTACAGTTGCGATCATCATTCGAAGGACACTCTTGACAACAGATAGCGATACCTGGCATATAGTTGTTGTGTGTACTACAAAAGGTTGTAACATTTTATGAATGAATCTTCGGTTTAGCGCTGATAGGTTGACTCACTGCCAAATGTCTTTAGAACATATTTCCATTCTTCACTCTGGTTTACATATTACTAAGGAAACATAAATGAATAATTAAATATAAATTTAAGAAAGGGATATATATTAACAATGAAGTGAATACAAAATGGTCTCGTAAAAACTAAAAAAAAACCTTCGGACGTGATGACAGTGTTCATGGTATTGGCAAGCCTGTCATCCTAAACGAACAGAGCCGTTGGTAGACATTATTGCGCCCTGAGCAAATTCTAAATTGATTTATTTATTTATTTAAATTTAATATTGAACATTGATTTAGATAGTATTTTGTGTTATAACAAAGAGCTAAAACCTGATAAATACAGGATGTCCATAAATGTTTACCCTGAAAACAGTATGCTCTCATGTTTTAATGACGAATCTTACATCCGTTTTCTTTTTACAGGTGATCTCGTACACGCATAGAGTTTCTGTGCTCATGTGTTTCGTCTACCGCATTCGCCGCTAGGAGCGCTGTAGTAGCTGTTCAATTAGGATGGCGTCTGTGACAGAGAAGGTACAATGTGTTGTGTGGCTTGCAGAAACAAAATCTCCTGTCAGTGTTCAGCGAAGGTTCAGAACAAAGTATGGAAAGAATCCACCTGATGTGAAGTTAATTAAGTCGTGGATGAAAAGTTCTTGGAAACTGGAAACGTGGAAAAGGGAAAGAGCAGTGGTAGACCATCAGTTTCCGATGGGACGGTGGAAAACATTCAAACTGCTTTCACATGGTCACCAAGGAAATCGGTGAGACAAGCTTCATGCCAACTAAAGATACCGAAGTCTACGGCGCACACGGGGCGTCCGCAGGATTTTTCGCAAGGGGGGGCAAAACTAACTTATTAGTTCTTAGTAGTTCTTTATTAGGTAGAAAAAAAAAATGCACTGCGACCACTACGAGTAAAAACCGTCATCTCCCCTTATCATAGCCTGCTTTCGGTGCTAAATTTATGTACTTAGTAATACTAAGTACATAAATTTAGCACCGAAAGCAGGCTATGATAAGGGGAGATGACGGTTTTTACTCGTAGTGGTCGCAGTGCATTTTTTTTTTACCAGTCAAGTCCATTTTTTATATGTTATATGATACTATGATTAACTATAATCGTGTAAGTTTCAGTGAAATTGACCAAACACAAATTTCCAAGGGAGGGCAACTGCCCCCTCTTGCCCCCCCCTCCGGACGCCCATGGGTGCACAACGCGTTACACAAACGTTTGAAGTTACACGCCTACAAGGTAACAAATGTTGGAAAATGTGTGCGTGAGTGTGAATACCGTTTAGACATTTTACGTGCCACTAGGGGTGCACATGTGGAAGCTTATTAAGTTCATTAACTATGTATCAAAACTAAGTATGTTTATCTACTTATGATTAAAACTCTGTTTGAATACGAGTGTTTATTTAAAAGTTATAGCATGCTTTAATCAGGGTAATCATTTATGGACACCCTATACATATATAGCCGGTTTATGAATGAAAAAAAAATGTTTTGATGCATATTAAATTTTAATAACATTATAACATTACCAGATTAATGGCTATCTGTAGGTTTCATACGTCACTGCTTAGAATATCTTCCAATTGGCAAATGGCCGATAGCTGAATGGATACTATTGGTATGATATCGTTATATCCGGGAATAAATGCTATTTCTAGTCAGCAACACTGATATAGTAATAAACAGTCACTGAGAGAAATATTATCTAGAAACGAAGGTGGTTTCGTATTGAGGCAGCAGCATAAATGCATATAATTTGTATTAATAAGTTCCATGTTATAACTTGTATTGAACCACTGCAGCTATGACTCTTGGCGGTCTCTCACCTCAAAGGAGATAATTATAGAAAAAACTATTACAGTGATTCATATCAATAAACAGAACCATTTAAACGATATGTGACAATTTTGGAAAGGTGTTACACATTCATAATTACCATTGTATTTAAGAGATATTTTATACATGAACACAACAAATTTAATATCTTGTCCAGCCACCGTCGTTGTCTATGACTTCCTGAAGTCGATGTGATACAGAAGAAACATGATTATATACCATACCAGCTGTTGATTCCTAATCAGCACTTCCCACTCACTGTGTTGTAAAAGCTGGTCCGTTGTTCGTTCCTCCCTGGTTCCCACACATTTAGAATATTGGCCCATATATTCTCGATGGAATTCATATCATAGTCCTTACATGGCCAATCCAGAAGGTCGATATTTCTTTGCGCAGAGAACCAGCGTGTGACAATCCGTGCTGTGTGAATTGGAGACCTGTCTTGCATAACAATGATTTGCTCAGGAAATGGCAGAACATATGCACGCACAGAAGGAAGCATAACCTCTTCGAAAATTTCTATATACTGGTCTACAGTAAACCTCCCTTCTATTTTGGTGAGCTCTCCAACACCATACAGATGAATCCATCCCCACATGTTACAGGTGACATGACCGCTACGTGTTTTCTCACAGATGTGCGCTTGAGTATATCGAGTATTATTCCTCCTCCAACAATAAAGACGGCCATGGGATGTGGAGAAAAGGTTTTTCAGTCGGTAAATATCATTCGGCTCCAAAAGTCAAGTCCTTTGTCAACATGTTGCTGAGCAAATCGAAGTCTATTTTCTCGATGTTGCTAATTTAACTTCTCCTTGATAGCCGGGGTCCGATGGTGTAACCCAGTTTCATGTAGCCGCCACTTTACTCTCATTGCCGAAACATCAAACTGCAATTGTTCCCTTATGGCAATAGCACTGGTAAAGGGATGGGCTTCGGCAACATCGCAAATCCTCCGATCATCCGCAGTTGTCAATCGAGGTTTCCCCGTTCTGCGGTGATCTCGTCGATTCCCTTCCACTTGCCACCTCTTCAACCGTGTATAAACAGTGTTTCTAGAAATTCCAAGTTCTTTTGCAATTTGAGTTGGAGACAGCCCGCTCTCCTTCATGCCGATGATTCTTCCCTTTTCAGCAATTTTCTGGTGATGATAATCCATTCTGCAGAGTAGTTGCTTCGATGAGATTCAGGAATAGTGAGAGCTTATTCTCAGTCACCATACCTGTTAACACCTGTCATGACGTCATATGGTGTCACATGATAGGTTAAAAGTCAGGTGGAATGGAATGAGGAAACAGTTTGGAAAATGGTCATTAAGCTGCTACACCAGCGATTCCCAAACTTTTGTGATGACCCCTTTTGGTTAATCGCCAAATGGAAATTACGTCCCTCCAAAAAACACAGGAAACCTCATTTTACTGAGCATGAGGATAATTATTCAAATTTTATAAATATAATACTCGTATATTTCTATATACATATACAGTGCTTTATGTATACTGTAAGTTAAACAAACATGAATGGCTACAACATTACATAGGAAGCAAGCAAAACGCGTCACCACCAACGACTAGTCTAGTACGAGGGATGCAACTGTTTCTGCTGAACTAACCCCTGAATTTTGGGCTTAGTTTCGCTCAAGGCGCAGCGTAATTCGCCTTCAATGTGCAGCCGATTTCACAGTTTGTTCTTTATGACCATCATTGCTGAAAAGCCTGCCTCACAACCATAACTTGTCGCAAAAGGCACCAGCACTTTCTTTTCCTTTTCAGCAAGCAAAGGATACTCCCCATCCACTTTTGCTCAAAATGTCTCGTTTTTTTTTTTCTCAGCAAACTCAAACTTCAGAATAAGATCTTGCCGCATTTTCAGGAATTCTGCTTTCAGTTCAGAAGAGTCACTGCTTTTCAGGGCGTAATAAGTGAATGGCCTCTTTTCTAGATAGCATGGCTGCGTAGTAAATATGTACCACATCAACTGCAGGAAGTCATAGACAACAACGGTGGCTGGACAAGATATTAAATTTGTTGTGTTCATGTATAAAATATCTTTTAAATACAATGGTAATTATGAATGTGTAACACCTTTACAGAATTGTCGAATATCATCGTTTAAATGACTTTTATTGATAAGTAATCACTGTAATAGTTCTATTTTCTGTAATTCTCTCCTTTGAGGAGAGAGACCGCCAAGAGTCACAGCTGCAGTGGTTCAATACAAGTTGTAACATGGAACTTATTAATACAAAACAATTATATGCATTTATGATGCTGCCTCAATAAAAAAAATATTCTTCGTTTCTAAATAATATTTCTCTCAATAACTGTTTGTTACTATATCAGTGTTGCTGATCTAGAAATAGCATTTGTTCCAGATATAACAATGCCATACCAGTAGTATCCATTCAGCTGTCGTCAATTTTCCAATTGGAAGATATTCTAAGCAGTGACGTATGAAACCTACAGATACCCATTAATCTGGTAATGTTATAATGTTATTAAAATTTATTATGCATCAAAACTGTTTTTTCATTCATAAACTGGCTATATACTGTATGTATTTATATATATCAGGTTTTTGATCTTTGTTATAACAAAATAATATCTAAATCAATGTTCAATATTAAATGTAAATAAATAAATCGATTTAGAATTTGCTCAGGGCGCAATTATGAATTACACTTAAACATGCATTTGAACAAAAATTAAAGGCTTAAGATTTAAAATTAAACATTAAGAAAGACATGACCATCTTTTATAACGGAGAGAATGTATCCAGAAAATCAACATTGCAGAATTTAACCAGGTTTCATTATTAAGTTAAATCCAAAAAAATGATTAAGTAATTTAAAAAGAAACAATTCACAAATTATTCGGCAGAAATAAAATAGAAAGCAAACCAAAAAATTATCCAAACTCGCGTCAGCGTTATGCGATTTTGAACTCTCCTGTGAAAATGAATATACACATATAAATGTATACAAATATAATGAATATAGGGATTATATAAGAATTATACGAATGAATATAAGAATATAGGAATTATTCATTGTTCATTTTTACATATATCCCTTTCTTGAATTTATATTTAATTATTCATGTTTCCTTAGTAATATGTAAACCAGAGTGATGAGTGGAAATAATTGTGTTCTAAAGACATTTGGCAATGAGTCAACCAATCAGCGCTAAACCCAAGATTCACTCATAAAATGTTACAACCGTTTGTAGTGCACAACAAATATATGCCAGGTGTCGCTATCCGTTCTCAAGAGAGTTCTACGAATAATGAGCGCAACTGTACCTTTCCTCCTATTACATTTCAGAATTCGGCCCCCGTTCCGGACACTGTAGAATGGGATGCTGGATCCGGTACTGCATTTTTTGGTGTTTTTTTTTTAAGAAATACATTTTTTTATCACCCTGTAATACTCATTTTTTCAAGAGTTGTCTACTAAACAGCATAGAGCATGATTTCTGTCGTTCTGATTGTGCGTTTTAATGATTAAATACTAAACGTATTCTCTGCACCTGTTAATTTTACGAATTTGGAATGAACGATGGTGCAGAGAGTTTTATTTTATTAGTTTTCAGCATCAAAGTTAGGAATTATAATATAAAAACATTAATTAGGTACCCTAAAACACTATTAGCATAGAAAATTGATTTCAAAACTAAATGCTTGCTTACTTAACTGCATAGTTTCACCGCTTCAGAGCGACGGTAAAAGTAAGCTTTAGCACTAAAAAAAAAAACTTTGGATATGGTGGTAAAGAATGGACTTGCAGTTAAAAGTCTTAAACAGAAAGGTTTCTTGGTAGATGAATACTAGAGATGGAACCGGTTTTCACATTTTTGCGCAAGTCTCCGATCACTTTGAACCATTTTTTATGAAACAAACGTTTCCAAACGTTTAAAAACATAGTAATTAAGTTTAGCATCGTTTCGTATCGTTTTTTGTTTGTTTATAAGTGTAAATAATTGATGCTTCAGTCTTGAATATTATGTGGATGATTGCACATTGATCAATTAAGATTCTAAGATTTAATACTCCATCATGTCAAGGAAATCAAATGCTTGGTATCATTTCACTCATAAGAATAAAGAAGAAGCAGAGTGTATGACATGTCACAAAGTTTTAAAGTGTTGTGGAGGTTCTACTTCAAGTTTATCATCCCACATGAAAAATATTCATGGCATAAACATCGACCAGATTAATCAGCCATTGAAGAAGCAAAGAACAGTGGAAGAGTTTGTGCAAAAAAAGTCCACAGAAGAGGAAATTTCGAAACTTGCGTGTGTAGATGGACTGAGTTTCCAATCAATTGCTAAAAGTGAATTCATTCAAGAAAGCCTAAGAAAGATAAAATACGACAAGCCTCATCCAACTTCCCATAATGGTGTCAGAAAAATGGTGCTTAGTTTTTATGAGAAAAAGAAACATGAATTGGTCAACTACTTCAAGAATCAGGTGAGACAAGGAATCCGCTATTCATTAACTATGGATCAGTATACATCTTTGCAAAACCAAAGATATATTAATATTAATGTTCATGATGAAAATCAACATTGGTCTCTTGGTCTCATGAAAATAAATGGTTCTCTCGATAGCACCAAAACTATTACAATCGTTAGGAAAAGATTGAAAGACTTTGGCTTGGACCTAGATAAGCATATCGTGGGTTGCACCACCGACGGTGCCTCAGTAATGATCAAATTTGGAAGAGAAATAGTACCTGATCACCAGCAATGCATTGCACATGCTATACATCTCGTGGTTTCGGATATCTTGTATTCAAAAACTGCTGAAAATTCAGTTGAAGGGGAAAGTGACCCTACCCCTGAAGATGAAGCCATCGAAGAAGATGAACACTCTGCACATGAGTTAAGCGAAGATGAGTGTGAAATTTTATGCACTGATACAATTTTTGAGTCCGACATAGATGACATAATTGTTCTTCCAAAACTTCGAGAAGATTACTTAAAAGTAATAAATAAGGTGAGAAAAATCTGCCGCATATTTCGAGTTTCCTTTGAAAAATGAGAGAGTGCAGGATTTTGTCAAAGATGAATTTAATGGAAAGGAAATGAAGCTTATCCTTGACTGTAGAACGAGGTGGAACAGTCTTCTGGCCATGATAGAAAGATTTTTGAAACTCAAAAATTGCATTCCAAAGGCCCTCAGAGTGATACGCTCAACAGAGACGATTTCAGATGAAGAATGGAATGCTCTAAAGAGCCTCTTTGACACGCTTTGTCCACTGGAAATTGTTTTGAAGGGACTCTGTTCCGAAGATGCAAATTTACTCAAAGCTGAATCTTCCATGAAGTTCATTTTGGATAAATTTGAAAGCAAAAACAATCCTTTAGCTTTTGAGCTACGTCAGTGTCTCATTGATCGCTACTCATAGAGAAGACAAAAAGAAGCTGTCGCCTTGCTGAGTTTTCTCCACAATCCCGAGGTCTTGAAAAATGAACCATCAGCACCGTTCCTCTTTCCTTCAAGACAAGCACTTAAGTAGTATGCGGACCATACATTTAAGAGGCTTTTTCCAGAAGCTTGCCAGATTTCAGAAACAGACGACCAAGTCCAATTGCTTCGAAACTCGAAGATTCATAATGCAGCTCAGGTCGTGAAGTAAATGATGACGATCAACTTATGAACGAGTACATGTGTAAGATGAACAAACTGAAAATGAAACCCAAGAAAGATTCTTCTGAGACCTTTGACGTAAACAATGAATTCAAATATTTTGAAGCTACTTTGAATAGAAGCGAAAATTTGGATCGAATGTACGAGGCGTTGCTTACAATAAAAGCCACCAGCGTAGAGTCCGAGAGTTTTTTTCCAGCTGCTGGTTTGTTCGTCACAAAGATTCGATCAAGAATGTCAGATCAGACACTTAATGCTCTCTGTTTTCTCGAGTGTTATTTAAAAAATCAAGTTCGATAATAAACTTTTTAATTCAAATGTTACACATACTTGACTGAATCAATTAAAACCTTATTTCTGTTTAATATTTTAATCATTTACCTCCCTAAAAAGCATACAGAATCCCATCGGTGAAAACCGGCTAAAACCGGCTTTAAGAATATAGCGACGGTGAAAACCGGTTTTACACTTTTCGGTTATTTTCCATCCCTAATGAATACACGTAAATAAATTGTACATCATTATGTAACGGTAACTATCAGTTTTGAGAGAAAAAAGTGTGACTGATGTCTCGCAAAGGTTCCAACTGACAATAATTTTAACATTAAAATAAATTTACTTTTATTTATAACTGCATCAGCAAGGAATTATATCCGAAAAAAATATTACTACATACTCGAATGGGTATTGGTACTACCACTACTAACCCTTAAATATAATAAAATATTCTTAAAATAAAGCTAAAGATTATTTTCAATCATTACTTAACACTACCTCATATTGGACGCACACAGTAAGTCAAAATAAATCACTACCGTTACTTTTGTAAAACTGACGCGACCAGTACGAGGTCGTTCATAATTTTTGCACAATTTCTCTTGCACGAACTTATAAAAAACAAACTGGTTTTGGTACTTCTCGAACTGTTTGGTTTTAATATATAGGGTGGGGCACGGGAATCAAGTGTTTTTTGAATAGCTAGTAATCGGCCATTAGGAATGGGAGGGGCGTGCGGTAGGTAGCATTCCATTCCTGGGTTCATAGCATTTAACTTTAACTAACACTCACCTTTATCTTTCAGGTGCCATCATGGAGCAGTGGACGTTAGAACACCGCATGTTCGCGTATGATCATTTTGTTAGGAGTGGCGAGTCAGTGACAGCAGTTCAGCGTGCGTTTCGCCGCAGATTCAACATTCATCGAAATGACTCTGTTCCCGCTCGTGACACAATCTTACGTTGGGTTAACAATCTTCGAACAGGAGGCTCAATAATGAAAACAAAACCGAAGGGGCCGCAACGCACTGTGCGTACTCCAGAGAACGTTGAAAGGGTCAGACAAGCGATGTTGCAAAGCCCAGGCCGCTCTGCTCGGAGACATTCAGCTGCACTCGGAATCAGCAATCGTACTGTTAGACGGATTTTGCATGAAGAATTACATTTTCACCCATACAAGTTAGCGATGGTGCAGGAATTGAATGTAAACGATTGCCCCAACGACTGAATTTTGCACAGGAAATGCTTGCACTTTATGAGCAGAATGAAAACATGATGGTGGTAATGAGTGATGAAGCCATTTCCACCTTAATGGGGCCGTCAACAATCAAAACTGTCGGTATTGGGCTGCTGAAAATCCGCGACAACTCCATGAAAAACCGCTGCATAGCCCTAAGGTTACAGTTTGGTGCGCGGTGGGAAAGTTTGGCGTCATCGGTCCCTATTTCTTCGAACAAAATGGGGTTACCGTTACCATAACATCTGGGCGTTACATTGAGATGGTGAACACCTTTTTCATCCCTGAGTTACGAAGAAGGCGTATTGCTCGTCGACATTTGTGGTTTCAGCAAGATGGGGCCACGCCACACACCGCCAGAGCGTCAATGGCTGTTCTTCGCCCCCTGTTTCCCAACCATCTCATTTCGAGATTTGGTGACATTGCATGGCCCCCTCGGTCCCCTGACTTGTCCACATGTGACTTCTTTCTATGGGGGTACCTCAAGTCACGTGTCTACGAGGACAAGCCCCGTACATTAGATGCATTGAAGGAAGCGATCCGTCAACAAATCATCCAAATCAACAGAGACCTGCTGGGAAGAGTGGAGGCCAATTTTCGTAAACGCCTTCAACAATGCGTCGACGGCCAAGGACATCATATGCCAGATATAATTTTCGGTACATGATTATTATGACATGAAATGCTATGTTCTTACGAATGTTGTTCTACCAATATATTTTCTTTACAAAAATAAATATCATTTTCCTGATTATTCCAAAAACACTTGGTTCCCGTGCCCCACCCGTTATATCTGCCAGGGATACGTCGGAGCCAGTGTCGTAAGACCACTTCTCGTCGATCAGCGAAGCAAGCGACACTGGGTCTGGGAGTAGTTGGATAGGAGACCATCCTCTGTACCAGGATTATGTAGAGACTCGTGGTTCAGATCCCACGTAGAGGTGTAGGTCCCCTCCGTCATATGACCTTAGACATTGGAGAAGAGGTTAAACAACCACATCATTACATTACACTATCGACTCGACAAATACTACATATTTTTATTCCAATATTTGGCTTCATACTAGTTCTTATCAAGTTATCAGTATATATTATGAAGAGGATGAAGCACAAATAATGCAAATGTGATGCCAGAAAAAAATTATATATATATATATATATATACTAGAGGCACTCATATTTTGCCCCATCCTTTTTTCTTAGCTAAATAATAGGCCATGGGGCTGAAATCTTTTGGGCCGTAAGTTTGAACTTTCTGCGCTTCACATAACCGGATTTTTCCAGTTTGAACCTCCCCTCCTTGTATAAAACCACGTTTAAACGCCCTTGTATAAAACCGATGGTTAACGCAGTTTCGAAAATGGCATCTGACAATGATGTGCGTCGTAAACAGAGAGCTGTTATCGAGTTCTTAACCGCAGAGAAGGAAACAGTTGGAAATATTCACAAACGTCTACAAAACGTTTACGGAGATGCTGCTGTTGATCGAAGCACAGTTGGACGCTGGTCTAAACGTGCGAGATCATCGGAGAGAGGGAGAGCCAGCCTCGATGATGAACCACGCAGCAGTCGCCCAGCATCGGCTATGACATCTTACACTCTGCAACGTGCTAACAGCATCATTCGATCAAATCGGCGCGTCACATACAAGGAGCTATCATTGGAGCTAGGAATTAGTGAAGGAAGTGTGAATACGATAATTCAGCAACTGGGATACTCAAAAGTGTGTTCACGGTTTGTTCTTCGCGAACTGACTGAAGATCACAAAGCCCAAAAGAAATTGCTTCCGAATCGTTGGTTCGATGCGAGACAGAAGGGGATGACTTCCTTTCACAAATTGTGACTGGGGATGAGACTTGGGTACACCCACTTTGAACCTGAAACAAAACGACAATCCATGGAGTGGCATCACGCAGACTCCCCACGCAAGAAAAAGTTCAAAATGGCTCCCTCTGCAGGAAAGGTTATGGCCACCATCTTCTGGGACACGAAAGGGGCGATTCTGGTGGACATTATGAAGAAAGGACAAACAATCAACTCAGGGGCATATATTGCTACCCTACTCTAGAGACTCCAGGGACGTATAAAGCGAGTTCGACCAGAGAGAAAACTGGAAGACGTCCTTCTTTTGCACGATAACGCAAGACCACACAACAGTTTGCAAACAAGAGAAACCATCACAAAAATGCACTCGAGTGTGTTACCCCACTCCCCATACAACCCGGATCTAGCACCTTCAGACTTCCATTTGTTTGGGCCAATGAAGGATGCTATTCGTGGAAGGAAGTTTCAGAGTGACGATGAGGTTGTTGAGGAGGTTAAGAGGTGGCTCCAGCGGAACCCAGCGGACTTTTACCAGCAAGGAATAAAGGCCCTTGTTTCGAGGTGGAGGAAAGCCGTAGAAAAGGATGGAGACTATGTGGAAAAATAAAAACTTGTAAAAAAGGTATGTAACTACTTCTGTACAAAATTTTTGGAGCTTGCAAAGAAACTTGGAAAGAAAAAAAAAAGGTGGGGCAAAATATATTGAGTAGCCTTTGTATATACATTTAGGGTGGTCCAAAAAATAAAATTTTGTAATTTTTTACCTCCACATGGCTGCTCCTGTTCCTATATCTATCAAATATCTCCATGCCAAATTTCAGCCTAAATGAATGATATTTACTGGTCGATGAATTTTATTTTACTAATTTTCTAGTAGATTGATCTGGGTTAAAAAATGAAAAAAACAAAGACAAATACTAGTTTATTTGTTTGAAAACAGGTTAAATTTCAAAGAAAACAGCTTATTTTTTTTAGAAAACAGAATAACTCTTAAAGAAAACAGATTAATTTTTAAAGAACAAAAATAATGTTGGTTAGAAAATTACATTTATCATTCGTTTACAATATACATCATTACTTAGATTAACGCTTCATCACTGACTCCTTCGAAGACGATGAGTAGTCCTGGCGATATTTTGCTACTAATCGGAGGATGAATTGTTTTTGTTCTTCATCCTTCGTCAAAGATGTATCATATGCCTTGATAAGGGCGATACCCCTTTCCGCCGAATTATCGACAACTTTTAGGTTGATCGCTATGCGTCGAAACTCTTGAAAGCAATCATCCTCCGTCCAGGAATTGGGATCGGTCCTCAGGAAGGTATCCTCCGCTGCCTTCCTTCCTTTAACAGATTGAAGATTCCCAGGGTCCTTTTGGTGACTATTTCATACAAATTCAAATCTTCAGTGTTTCCTTCAAGCTTCAATCGACGAGTAACAGTGCTATTCTCGTTATGTTGGAGGTTTACGACCATCTTCCGTTTGGTCTCGGCATCGACTCTAGGATCGAAGAATGCAAGGCCGATGAGATGCTCTCCAAGATACCACAGGTTGAAGAGCTGTGGATGCTGTTTTGGAAATGGTCTGATTTGGGTACTTTTGCAAGATTTTAAGAAGCAGAATATCGTTGAAAGGAGCGTTGATTCCGACGGGGCCCTCGTTCCAAAAACGTGCGTAGACCAAGGCGATAAACAAAGAGAGCTCGGTGATATTCTCCATCTCACGTGCTGTCAGCTGTAGTTGATGCTTGAACAGATAAATTTTGAGGACGTAGATGGCCTTGGCCATCCAGCGTGCATGATGAGTTGGTCCTGGAGCGCGGACCTTGACTTCTTTCTCATCACGGCACCCGAGGAAGGTGAAGCAGAGTCGTAGCAATTCCTCGTAGTCATCACGCGATTGTTTAGACTCCAGTGCCTTTGTGAAGTACTGGATCATTTCCTCTCGAAGCTGGAACATCTTTGGATCTCTGAATAGGTTGTTTGAAGCCTTCATGAAGGAATCCTTCTGAAGTGATGGCCAATTTTCTGAAAACGTTTAAAGAGAGTCATTTCCGAGCCACCTGTGGGTTCAAGAAGTGCGTTGCAGGTGTTTGACAAGACGACTTCAAGGATATGATGTCGACAAGCGATCCAGACAAGCTCCCTCCCTACTGCTTTTTCAATCATTGTACAGGCTCCCCTGTAAAGGCCGGTATTAGACGAAGTTGTGTCAAATACGAGACCTTGGATCTCACAGCGAAGATTCCAGTCATCAATCGTCGAAATGCAAGCCTTGGCCTGTTCTTCTCCTGTAGCTCGTTGTATTTGAGTTTTTCCATCCCATTTCCCGTAACGATTACCGCGGTTCGTTCGATTGTTTCCTTTGCGCCGCCGATGTCGGGAAGTAGTTTCCCATCCCAGTGAAGAAGAAGGGGTCCTTCGACAGAAAATGAAGCTTGATCCTCTTTGGCTGCTGCCTGCCTTGCTTGCCTTCTTGAACGACGGATGGAGCTGCGTGAAAGAGTCATTGTAGAAATATCATAGCCCAGGGCTTGAGCGACTAATCCAGCAACGAAGACTGCTCCTCGATCGGGAAGGTTGAACTTAAAACCGTCCTCCAACAAGTTTAAACTTGAAATGATGCATGAGTAAATGATTTGTCTGATTCACAAGAAATCGAACAATTGCATCATCCTTTGAAAGATGGGCGGAGTCAATGTGGCGTGACTGTCGCGTCCTCTAAAAATGAAGCGGGTAGAAAATGATTAGCAAATTAAGTGAAAATGTGAAAATCATAGCGACCTCTTATTATGTACTGAATCGACAGATATTTTGCACAAAATCACTTCACATCTAAAGGAATAAGAGCAGCCATGTGGAGAGCATTTCCAACTACAGTATTTTGAAATTTTAGCCCAAATTTTGGACCACCCTAAATTATATATATAATATATATATATATATATATATATATATATATATATATTATTTATTATATATATATATATATATATATATATATATATATATATATATATATATGTTAAACACAGACCGTGCATGGCACAAGGAACTCTTCTGGGAAAATTAAATCCACTATAGTCCGAATAAGTAATGGTAAATGACAAATACCATAGTTTTTTTCTTTTCATGATTTTAGCCCGACGTGGGCAACGGGTCTCTCGCAAAGAGATCCCATAAATATAGCTTCCCTCACCAGCTATCTGCAAAGCAGACAGGATCCAGCTTTGGGACGTGGATCTAGGGTTTAAAGCAAACCTAGATCCCTACACACCAGAACCTCTATATAAGTAAAAGACTCGTTGCATTCACGTCGTGTTGAATAAATCAAAGAAAAAGGGGTAACTATTGTATTTTTAGCCAAAAAAAACCAAACTTAAACCTCAACGGGACATTGAGCGTCCACTTTTCAAGGAACGAAACACGTCCGTTTAGTATACACAAACTCAGAATGGTTCCCTGAGAACAATATATGTTAAACACAGACCGTGTTTAATTTTCCCAGAAGAGTTCCTTGTGCCATGCACGGTCTGTGTTTAACATATATTGTTCTCAGGGAACCATTCTGAGTTTGTGTATATATATATATATATATATATATATATATATATATATAATGTGTGTGTGTGTGTGTGTGTGTGTGTGTGTTACAACCTGCAAGGAAAGTGAAAAATCATTCCGAGCGCTTTCGTCGTTTTCAACCCTTTCTCAAGGAATGGACAAAAACTGAGGTAAGTTACGGAGGAAGATTTTTATGTAGCACGTGCTACACTTCTTCGAATTGCTCTAAAACATTAATCCGCTTTTTAATGTACATGTCTGCCTAGTTAGTTGTTTCGCTTCCGAATTGATGGGACAGCCGAAACTAACTTAAAAACACACGCACACACTTGCCAACATTTTGAAAAGCAAAAGCGGTAGGATTTGTAATCAATGCCAAGGGGTCCGGGAGCATAGCTCCCCCTCGTGGAATTTTTACAACTCTAGCCTTAAATGATTTTCTGAGCATAAAGGGTTCGATTTTATTTTTATGTTGCAAATTTGCATAGCCTTGAAATCGGCAGGGTTTAGCAAGTGTACACACACACACACACACACACACACACACACACACATTTAACTGACTTCTTGGAAACCAATTTCCTCTACCTGAACGTATTAAAAGTAGTTCGTGATAAAAACGTTAGATTTCGTTGTAATAACTGATGATAATTTGGTGGAGAATGAAAAAGTAGAAGAAAGATTAAGTAACATCATGATTTGGTACGCTTCCGCTTAACACAAACTGGTAAAAGGAATTTTACAGCCTTTAAACTACCTAATTTTAGATCAGATTTTAATCCGTTTACAGTTGCAGTGAATCAAATAAAATGGACAGAACTCTTAGAAGCTGAAAGCGTAGTTAACATTATGTGATAAGTTAATGATAATTATTGATAGGCATTACGTGCCTGGGAAGGTTAATAGAGCTAGTTCAAAGCTATCAAATTTGTGGAATAGAGGCATAGAACGAGCAATTTTGGAAAGAAATAAAGCTTATAAATGATATAAACTGAGACATTCACAGTAACACTATAACATTCAATGCGTACATTAATTTGAAAAAGAAGCTTAACAACCAGAAGAGCTCAAAATCGTACATTCATGAAAGAAAAAATTGGTTATATGAAACAAATTTGGCTTTTTGTTACCAGAATTTTAGTGAATAGAGCACCAACTATATTTTAGTAATTTCTACTAACTATTAGTAATAATTTTTAAACTTTGTTCTTAACAAAAAGACATGATAAAAAAAAAAAAAATTGTAATCCTTTCGAGACGGAGGCCTGGAACAAAATGTATACTGCACATACAGGAGTCTGGGGCCAAAATGAAAAAGTTTTTTTTTTTGTTTTTTTCTTAAAATGTTGAATTACGATGCAAATTTATAGAAAAACTTAATCCTTTCGGTTTTGCATATGCGGGCAGAACGTATATCCCACAGACGCAATTTCATTTATGCCCATTCAAATGCGGGCGTGAAAATTAAGATCGTACGGCGTACGTAGTAAGTTAGGTCTTAAAGGGTTAATAAACAAACATTTAGCTGACGCATTTAGTTACCTATTTTTTTCAGTGTAAAGATAACGAAAGTAAAGTATATACTGTATATTAAAACTTTTTACGATCAAGTTAGTAAACACAAATCCGCATAATTGTTGGGCCAAAGTGAATTCTAATGGTCTCCTAATTAGCGCCTATACAGAGATAGCTTCAATTCTAAAAAAGTTATTTGTGTTAAGGTTACGCCAATTTCACAAGCTAAGACTATGTTTAATAACGTAGACAGGGACTCATTGCTTATGAATTCTACACTGGTTTATCTAAAAAAGGACCTTTTTCTGTTCTATGGGCAGCACTGAAATGAGAGAAATTAATATTTTTCACACACAAATATATATAATATATATATATATGATACACACAGACCGTGCATGGTTCCATGCACGGTCTGTGTGTATCATAAAAACTCAGGGAACCATTCTGAGTTCATTCCCATATATATATATAATATAACAGGGTGGTCCACAAAATCGAAGTTTTTTTTTTGTGCTGTCTTTATTTGGTTCCTTTCCCAAGAAAACACTGCATACCAAGTTTTAGGTCATTATGACTGTTTAGGGCAGGGATTCCCAAAGTGGTCTGTACAGACCCACAGGGGTCTGTCGGAAGCTTCCAGGGGGTTTCTAAGCTTTTGGAAAAATAGTAACATTAACTATATTAAAATAAATTTCCATTAATTTTTTTTTTTATACCAAAATCTGTCCGCACATTAATAATTGCCGTACACCTTTCATCTGGCAACATCTGGCATTTATCATTTGGGAAATTGTAGCAGCTGAGGCTGAGTGAGAGCTTCCGCTCAGTTAGTAGGCTTTTGATATTTGCGTGGGTGTTTGCGTCCATTTAAAAGAATGGTTATATAATTAGGCTGAGTAATATGCGCAAAAAGTTTTCTTAATTACTTATATTAAATAGTTTTATTATCTTTACAGGATTATATATACACACAAAGAATTAAATTGCTTCATTATATTAACATTCCATAGTCTGTGTTAAGATCTCAAATGAGAAACCCCTGATCATGAGTATACCAAAGAGAAAATAGCTTCTCCCACTAATGAACAAAGACCAATGTGTCTTGTTTGTGAAAAAACATTTTGTAACGGTGCCATGAAGCCATCGAAAATGAAAGAACATTTAGAAAAACAACACACTGTTAAAAGAGACAAAGATCTTATATATTTTAAAACAATGAAAGAACGATTTGTAAATCGAGCAACATTGAAACCTTTTATAAAATCATCTACAATGCCATCATCAATTGACGGAGCGGAAGCATCATATAAAATTTCTCTCTTAATTGCTAAAAAAGTAAGCCACATACTCTTGGTGGAGAAATAATTTTACCTTCCATAAAGATAGCAATAAAGACTGTCATGAAAATTGATGGTAATCCAGTTTTAAAGAGTATCCCTCTGAGCAATAATACAGTGCAGCGTCGGATTGCTGAGATGGCGAATGATGTTGAAACTACAGTTAATTCTGAATTACAACAGGCTAAGTTTGCTTTGCAGTTAGATGAGTCAACATTTGGAAGTGAAAATATTCTAATGGCCTATGTAAGATATTACAGTGTGAGTAAAAACTGTATGATCCACGAATTCCTATTCGCCAAATCTTTGAAAACTGACTCCAAAGGTGAATCAATTTTTGCTTGTTTGCAGCAATATCTTGAGAAGTATGACATTCCCTTTAAAATATAACTGCAATAGCAACTGATGGGGCTCAAGCTATGGTTGGTAAATATAGAGGATTTTAGGTTTAGTAAAGAAAATAATTCCAGAAGTTCATACAGTGCATTGTGTCTTACATAGACAACATCTAATAGCAAAAAACATAATTGGAGAGCTTAATGCTGTTTTGGAAATTTGCATAAAAGTAATTAATAAAATAAAAGCGAATGCACTTAATAGTCGGCTATTCGCATTATTATGCGAAGAAAATGACGAAAAGTTCCGCCAATTACTCCTTCATACAGAGGTAAGATGGTTATCAAAAGGTAACTGTCTGCAAAGACTTGTAGATCTTTTCAAAGTAGTAGTGGAATTCTTGTCTGAGCGTAATGAATCACTCACTGATACATTAACGAAATGCAAGAACCACCTCTTTTATCTTGGGGATATATTTTCAAAATTCAATGAATCACAGAAAAAACTGCAAGGCAAAGACATAACTATCATACAAACTCGTACCATTATTTTGGGATTTAAAGAAAAGCTAATGCTGTACAAAACTTCATTGGCTCGTCGAAATTTTAACTTTTTCCCAAATATGTCATCTTTAGAGCAGGAAACTCCAGGAAACTTTTCAGATGACGATATACGTGTTTATGTCGCTCACCTTGAAAGCTTAACAGAGGATTTTAAAACTCGTTTCAAGGATCTCGAAAATATGGTAGTTCCAAAGTGGATCATTTCTCCATTTGATACAAACAGTGATGTTACAGATTTGGAGTTTGATCTGCAAGAAGAAATCATCCAAATGAAAGTTGACATTGAAGCTAAATCACTTTACTCAAATGAAAGTCTTAGTGGGTTTTGGCGCAATAAAAAACTTGCAGAAAACTATCCCAAATTGCAAAAAGTTGCTGAAACCCCTTTTTTGTTAGCTTTTCCTAGTTCATATATGGTAGAAGCTGGATTTAGTCATGCTACCAGTATCTTAACCAAACAGAGAAATCGACTTGACCTTGAAAATAATGGCGATTTGAGATTGAAACTCACTAATCTGGAACCGAATATTCCTTCACTTTTAAATGCCCATCAACCTCACCCTTCACACTAGACATTCGGTAAGTGTTTATTAAACTGGTTTAATGAGCGTAGAATGTTTAATTTTACATTAATTTAAAAGCTATCTATGTTTATGAAATATACTATAGTTTGTAACTGAATTCATAATTTTTTTGTGGGGGGTCTATGTCCGTACGGAATTAATATTTAGGGGTCCTTCGTGGTAAAAGTTTGGGAACCCCTGGTTTAGGGTATGCACAAGCTGACTAAGAAAAGCTCACATTTGTTTGATCTCTTTCCCTATAGAATGACTCTTGTATTAGGAAAATGATACTCAAGTATTACATATCTGTAGGTAAATTATCATTTAAGTGATGCAAAAAACTTCACTTTTTTCTACGTGAAGGTCAAAATATGAAAATAAAAACCCACTCTAATAGACAGAGTTTATTTCCACAACAGTTTCGACGCCCACTGGCATCCTCCTCGGGTGGATACAGAAACACGAATGAACCAAAACAAGAGGGAAAAACAGTCCAGGGACCGACCGTTAAGAAATTCGCACCTAGGTTAGATCCCATTCTCCCGACACCGGAAGGGCATTTTCATTAAGTACATTCGCGCAAATTTAAAACTATCTTCCTGTTCTAAACATACAGATTCTATTATTTTTATTTTTTTTTTACATAATTATTACATTTATTATTAAATTTATTACATTTAATATTGCATAATTATTTATTACAGAAATTATAAATTTATTATTACATTGGTTATTACATTGTTGTTTATTATACAGAACTTATAAACCGAAAAACGAATGAAAAAAGCCGATTAGGAAACAATCCAGAGACCATTGAGAAATTCGCACCTAGGTTAGATACCGTTCTCCCGACACCGGAAGGGTATTTTATTACAGGGTCCGCTTATAAGTACATTCCCACAAATTAAAACTATCTTCTTGTTCTATACATACAGATTCTAATATTTTGACATAATTACTGCATTTATTATTGCATTTACATTTTTTTTAACATTTATTATTATTACCTTTACCCTAATTATTAAATTTATAATATTACCTTTATTATTACATCTGTTGCATTTATATTTATTTCCACATTTATTACTTCCATTATTACATTTACTAAAAGCGAGTAAGGAAACAATCCAATCCAGAGACCTTTAAGAAATTCACACTTAGGTTCGAACACGTTCCCACGACTCCGTAAGGGATTTTTTGACCAAGAATCTCATTAAAGGGTCTAACTTATAACTTATAAGTACCTTCGCACAAATTAAAATTATCTACTTTTTCTATACACACAGATTCTATTATTTTTCTTGACATAATTATTACATTTATAAAGTACTTTACTTGATTCCCAATCTATAGCATGATTATTTTGGCTGGCGTGATAAAAAATGGCATTATTAGTATTACAACTTCTGAAGGCATATTTGTGTTCTTTAATACGGGTTTCAATATTTCTTCCAGTTTCTCCCACGTATACTAAATCACAACTTTTACAGGGAATGCTGTAGACACAGGCTTGTTCCTCTTTGCAACGTTATTCCTAACCAATTTACTTTTTACGGTAGACGAATATTTGAACGCTAAAGCAAACTTAAAATCTTTCGTCAACGGTTTTACTCTTTCTAAGCCGGCAATGTAAGGCAAACTCACATATTGTTTTTGGTTAACTGAAGGTTCCCGAGGGGCATAAAAAGATTTTCTGGCTTTAAAATACGCCTTTCTGATAAACCACTCGGGATATTTTAAATCCTTAAAAATGTTCCAAATCTTTGAATTTTCCGGGTCCAGCAAATGTGGGCTACAAATCCTGAGTGCTCTTAGAAACATGGAAGAAATAATTGAGCTTTTAACCCCTTCATCATGATACGAAAAATAATGAATGTACGAATTACAATGAGTAGGTTTTCTATAGACCGTGAAATTGGGCTTTCCGCTTTCGTTAATGACCAAAACATCTAGAAAAGGTAATTGTTTGTCGTTCTCCCATTCATATTTAAATTTAATAGAGGGAACAAGATTAAATGACTGAAAGAAAGTGTCAAAGTTGTTCCAGTGGTCAGGCCAAAATGAGAAAATATCATCTACATAACGAAACCAAATTAGATTCCTGGGACATATTGTTTGCAACAATTCCGACTCATAATATTCCATGTATAATGTACTCAGTATTGGGGATAAAGGGGACCCCATTCCCATACCAAAACGTTGCAAATAAAATTCTTCACGGAAGGAGAAGGCATTCCCAAAAGATTCCGGTTAGCTTTAGACAAGCTCAGGAAGAATGAAGCAATATTTGTCACTAAAGCGGACAAAAGTAACACTGTGGTTATTTTGGACAAGTGTGATTATAAACAAAAAATGGAAGCGTTACTTAGTGATGAATTCACCTACACCAAAGTGAGATCGTCCCCTCTAAAGCGTCTTTCTGCCGAATTCAACAAAACCATCAGGAACTTATTAAAAGATGTCCCGGCGATTGATCCTAAAAGATTTCTACAGATTAACCCCAAACTCCCCCACATTTACGGCCTACCCAAAACCCATAAGATTAATATACCACTCCGTCCCATTAGTTGGTAAATTTTCAGGCTCGCACATCACTAATTCCTGTGACTTTATTAACAAAGTTATGTCCTTAGATTTAAAACGGGGAAGAATGATCAGTTTACGTCAGTCCTTGTTTACGAAAGTTCCCATTGATGATGTACTTAGATTTTTAGATAGAAAAATTGCCAACATGTAACGTAGAACTAGGCATGCCCACATCTGTATTTTTAGAACTGATAAAACTCTGTGTCACCAATAATGCCTTCTCCTTCGGTGAAGAATTTTATTTGCAACGTTTTGGTATGGGAATGGGGTCCCCTTTATCCCCAATACTGAGTACATTATATATGGAATATTATGAGTCGGAATTGTTGCAAACAATATGTCCCAGGAATCTAATTTGGTTTCGTTATGTAGATGATATTTTCTCATTTTGGCCTGACCACTGGAACAACTTTGACACTTTCTTTCAGTCATTAAATAATCTTGTTCCCTCTATTAAATTTAAATATGAATGGGAGAACGACAAACAATTACCTTTTCTAGATGTTTTGGTCATTAACGAAAGCGGAAAGCCCAATTTCACGGTCTATAGAAAACCTACTCATTGTAATTCGTACATTCATTATTTTTCATATCATGATGAAGGGGTTAAAAGCTCAATTATTTCTTCCATGTTTCTAAGAGCACTCAGGATTTGCAGCCCACATTTGCTGGACCCGGAAAATTCAAAGATTTGGAACATTTTTAAGGATTTAAAATATCCCGAGTGGTTTATCAGAAAGGCGTATTTTAAAGCCAGAAAATCTTTTTATGCCCCTCGGGAACCTTCAGTTAACCAAAAACAATATGTGAGTTTGCCTTACATTGCCGGCTTAGAAAGAGTAAAACCGTTGACGAAAGATTTTAAGTTTGCTTTGGCGTTCAAATATTCGTCTACCGTGAAAAGTAAATTGGTTAGGAATAACGTTGCAAAAGAGGAACAAGCCTGTGTCTACAGCATTCCCTGTAAAAGTTGTGATTTAGTATACGTGGGAGAAACTGGAAGAAATATTGAAACCCGTATTAAAGAACACAAATATGCCTTCAGAAGTTGTAATACTAATAATGCCATTTTTTATCACGCCAGCCAAAATAATCATGCTATACTGTAGATTGGGAATCAAGTAAAGTATTTTATAAATGTAATAATTATGTCAAAAGAAAAATAATAGAATCTGTGTGTATAGAAAAAGTAGATAATTTTAATTTGTGCGAAGGTACTTATAAGTTATAAGTTAGACCCTTTAATGAGATTCTTGGTCAAAAAATCCCTTACGGAGTCGTGGGAACGTGTTCGAACCTAAGTGTGAATTTCTTAAAGGTCTCTGGATTGGATTGTTTCCTTACTCGCTTTTAGTAAATGTAATAATGGAAGTAATGAATGTGGAAATAAATATAAATGCAACAGATGTAATAATAAAGGTAATATTATAAATTTAATAATTAGGGTAAAGGTAATAATAATAAATGTTAAAAAAAAATGTAAATGCAATTATAAATGCAGTAATTATGTCAAAATATTAGAATCTGTATGTATAGAACAAGAAGATAGTTTTAATTTGTGGGAATGTACTTATAAGCGGGACCCTGTAATAAAATGCCCTTCCGGTGTCGGGAGAACGGTATCTAACCTAGGTGCGAATTTCTCAATGGTCTCTGGATTGTTTCCTAATCGGCTTTTTCATTCGTTTTTCGGTTTATAAGTTCTGTATAATAAACAACAATGTAATAACCAATGTAATAATAAATTTATAATTTCTGTAATAAATAATTATGCAATATTAAATGTAATAAATTTAATAATAAATGTAATAATTATGTAAAAAAATAAAAAAATAATAAAATCTGTATGTTTAGAACAGGAAGATAGTTTTAAATTTGCGCGAATGTACTTAATGAAAATGCCCTTCCGGTGTCGGGAGAATGGGATCTAACCTAGGTGCGAATTTCTTAACGGTCGGTCCCTGGACTGTTTTTCCCTCTTGTTTTGGTTCATTCGTGTTTCTGTATCCACCCGAGGAGGATGCCAGTGGGCGTCGAAACTGTTGTGGAAATAAACTCTGTCTATTAGAGTGGGTTTTTATTTTCATATCATTTAAGTGATTAATTTATTAATTAGAGGCAAACCAAACACAAACAGTGTTGAGTGAAACAGGAAAACAACTCTCCCGTCCTCATTATTACAAGTTAGCCTTGCTTGCACTAGGAAACTCGCGTCGATGTGTAGCAACCACTTGCAGCTGCAGCAGATGCTGTTTATGTTCTTCGTTCTTCGTAATGGAAGAGTTATAATCCTGAATTAGCTTCACCCCTCTTTCAGTCACATCATTCGCTACCAGCATATCTTGGAGGACTTCCTTGGCCTGGAGGAGTTGCGGATCATCCTTCCATTGGGATCCATCTTTAGAGATGAATCCGGAGCATGGTAGTGTGGTCTGGAAGAAGCGGTTGATATTCTTGGATGCCAGCTTCTTCAGCATCAGTGACGGAATGTCCTCTTCCGGCACTTTAATTCTCTTCGGTGGATCTTTCTCTCCTTCCCTTACCCTCATCGACTCCAGGATTCCTCTCTTCTCCATACTGGAAACTGCTTCACTGAATAGAGCCAGAGCTACCAGCTCCTCGCTTAAATACCACAATGTCATTGGAATGCCTTTATAGTTGCCGCTCCAACTGCTCCATCCACTTTATTCCTGTATTCTTGAATTTTCTTAAGGAAGGAGATATCGTTGCTCGGGGCTTCAAAGATTATGGGAGCCTTGAACCATGCTGGTCCGTAGACAAGAGCAACAAAGAGGGCCATGGTTCGAATGGACTTCTCTTCCTTGTGGGAACCTTAAACTGAGGTTGAAACATGAATATTTGGAGACAGTATATATGCCTTTGACATCCAGCGAGTATGGTGTATGGGGCCAGGCTGTCCAAATTGAATCCTTCGGGGAGGTGTCCCACCTAGGAAGACTACGATAAGCTCTAGGAGTCGGCGGTAGTCATCGCGGGGTTGCGTACACTCAAGAGCTTTTATGTAGTGGTCGAGAGCTTCTTGTACCCATTCAGGGTTCTCTTTGAAAACTGCACTGACGTGGTCGTCCATCATTCCAGTCTTGAAGTTTGCTTGATTGACCCGCTGCCAATTCTTTTGGAACCGTTGAAATAGGAGAACCTCCGGACCGCTGGACGAACCATGAACTGTCTTGAATACGTCTCTGAGAACGACCTCCAAGATATGGTGTCTGCATATCCCTCTCTTGGTCTTTCAAGACGACTCGGTCTTCCTCTATCCGGATCAGTCTTTCCACATCATGATGCTTAATGTTGAAGAGCTTTTCAAGATTGTTTGAGAACTCTTTGTTCCTTCTGCATTTGTGGCTTACTTCTCCTGTTGGAACCATTTTTAAACTTCTCCCAAGTGGACAGGATTGCATTCAGGGTTCGTTTGATATTCCGCTCATCTTGAGTAGGGATGCGGGCCATTCCCCAGATATCCATGGTTTCTTTCACCACCATATTGATGCACTCGTTTTTCGTAGGAGTTGGCTCACTCATTTTCAGGAGATGAAAATAACGCTGAGAACTTGCCTAAGAGTAGGCAGACGGGACTTAGGAATCGCTTCGATGGTGCCCGCCAACCAAGTAGATAGTTGTTTTCTTACGCAGTGCAGTTGCCATCATCACAACCTAGAAAGAGAAATAAAAAATTGACACTTTTTATTACTATGGGAATAATGTAGAAATACAGCAACTTCAAACGTGTAGACTTTTAAAGTCACACTTTAACATTAAGCATGCACTAATGTTCATGAATTTTCAGCAAAAATTATTATTCAACAAACTAAAAACAATAACGGAACAGTAGTATAGCAACTTTAAGCGTCATAGCAATTTATAGCGCATTAGAAAATAGCAATTTTAAGCATGCACAGTTTTAACATTACTCTTTAGGACTAAACTTGCACTAATGCGCATCTCTTTCCAGAAAAAATTATTATTCAACATAAACCAAAAATAATAACGCAATAGTAATATAGCAACTTTAGGCGTCATAGCAATTTATAACGCTATAGATAACGCTGTAACTCTATATATTTACCTTAATTAAATATTAATTAATTATTAATTAAATATTCACCCGAATCATTAAAAAGCAAGCTAAGATAAATGACTCCCAGTGATGCGTGAACACTTAAATACACCCTATCCGATTCTTGCCGGGAGTAACTGAGGAAAATCGTTAGTATTTGAAATACGATGCCAAATTGTAGTATGTTTAAAAATAAGAGCTGCCAACTGTAAACTTAATTAATTAGTTAATTAGGAACGTAATTTGGAATTAGAAACTGGGCGAATTGCCCAATTTTTTTTTTTACGTTCCAAGTTATGCCTGCTATATAGGCCACGTCAGGGCCACGTACAGGGCATTAAAAGTGGCAGCCGTGTGCATACCCTAAATATTCATTAATTTAAAAAAAATTCACGTGCGCTAGTTTCTCATCTAGTGGGTACGTTTGGGCTATGAACACAGAAATTTCGGAGAAAAACTTCCCCCCACCCTTCTGTGGACCACCCTAATATATATATATATATATATATATATATATATATATATATATATAATGCGCCTCGGTGGTGTAGTGGTTAGTGTCGCCGACTAGTAATCCATCAGCCCCGGGTTCGAGACCCAGTGAGGGCAGCCGGCGCGCAGCAAAACCCAGCTGTATATATATGCAAACCCACAAGTTAAAAGAAAAAAAAAATTTCAAGGTCTTTCGTGCAAAGCTGGGCACTTGCGGTTTTTTTTGCGGTACTGCGGTACTACCGCACTACCAAACCGGTACCGCATAACGCAGTACCGCAAAGGATCGCTGAAAGTACAGCCTGTACTTTCAGCGATCCTTTGCGGTACTGCGTTATGCGGTACCGGTTTGGTAGTGCGGTAGTACCGCAGTACCGCAAAAAAAACCGCAAGTGCCCAGCTTTGCTTTCGTGTATTCAGAGGTACATCTCGTCAGGGTTATCGGCCCTGACGAGGTGTACTTCTGAATGCACAGGTTTGTGAAATTAATCCCACATATATATAATCCATCGGTGGTGGTGGTGGTGGTTAGCGTCGCTGACTACGAATCCATCGGCCCCGGGTTTTTTATTTTATATATTTTTTTTATTTTCTTTTTACTTACAGTATTTATTTTTCGATTTCTCCTATTGAAAATGTACTGATTATAATTAATAAAAAGTTAAAATAAATTTTAAAAATATTAATTTCATTTCAATGACGCCCATAGAACGGAAAAGGTCCCCCCCAAAAAAGCTTTAAGCAGCATTATAAACTTTTTTTATGAACAATGTTCATTATTTTGATTCTGAACTATTCCTTCAGAAGCTTATCTACACACGAAACATCTATGCGAATTTGGTACCTAATTCACGATCACACCTTTTATGGAGCAATATCCTTTGTATTATAATTGTTGTTTTGAACAACGAACAAGCAGGTGTCGAAAACGGATATAAATCGATATTGGGAAACCGCATCAAACGAAGTATTCAGGTGAAAGTACAGGGTGATCCATAAACGTGTTCCCAGAAATATTTGTGTCTAAAATTAATTCTGGAAACACCTTTTTTGATCGCCTTAATGAAGATAACGGGTAATATTCGTTTTAGCACACATCGGTGTTTTTCGATTAAAACCTTTTTCTGGTCAATTTTTAGTCGTTTTGCACGAATCTGAACATCCGTTTCCTGTACAAACATGTATTTTTTGAGATATCTTCACTCGAAAATATCTAGCTTTTATCTAGTGATTTCACCATTTTTTTTTTTTTTTTCGCTCCTCATTTAGTAGCCGTATTCGCGATATGTTGATTTTTTCGCTCTTGATTTAGTTATGAGCCGTACGTATTGTGATATGTTGTGCCCTTCCTGTGATCTTGATTTTAAGTAGCTGATCCGCCAGATCGGCCGTGAAGACAAAAAAGTTCTGGAAGTCTTTAGTGATCATGGAGTAATTCTTGCATTCTTAAGATGCCCGAAATGTAATTTTTCCTTGCGAGGTTAGGGCTACGTTAGGGTTAGGTTAGGTTAGATTAGGTTCTTCATTAGGTAAAGATGAAAACATTTTTCTGGTCAATTTAAGTCATTTTGCACAAATTTCATATCCGTTTTCTATGCAAACGCGTAGTTTTTGCGAGATCTTCAAGTGAAGATACCTCAAAAACTACACATTTGCACAGGAAACGGATGTGAAATTCGTGCAAAACAACTAAAATTTGACCAGAAAAATATTTTTTCGTCGAAAAACACCGAATATTTACCAAGATAACTGCTTTCCAGGGATTTAGAAATTTTATATGAATGAATCACCGCATTGAAACTTCGATTACAGCAATCCTTCAGAAACAATAGTATTCGTAAAATTTGCACCCCGTTAACCGCCTCCGTATCAGCAAATGGGCAAAAACGTTTCTGTAACACGCGAAAAAACTGTCGCCTGTTCCTATTGCTAATAAACTTCTTAAGGACGTTTCTGAACATCTTTTTCAGCGTGTCACCGAAAGTTAAAAAACAAATTTGATGTGGAATTACAATAGTATTCCTAATATTACTGTTTCTTTAGATCTGCGCATTATAGAGATTGGTTAAAATGTAGTAAAAATACTTAAAACATTTAATACACGATCCGACTTAGAACCTTCAGTAAGTCATTATCGGAAGAGGGAGGTTTTGCTAGACTTTAAATTAACAGATGTAAAAGAATCTTCAAGAAGGGTGTAAAACAATTAATGGGGGATTACAGGCCTATTAGTCTAATTTGCTGTATAGGAAACCTTCTTGAAACCATTGTTAGAAATTGCATACTCAAATACCTTGAGAATAATAATCTTGTTAGAAATATCTAACAAGTTTAGAGTTGGCGGGGGTGGAAATGTTCACGTTTTCTCATAAATTTATATACAGGGTGAGTCAAAAGTCTGGAAACACAGGAACAATGTTTTTCAATGCAAACATACATACATACATATTTGCATTGAAAATCATAGTTCCTATGTTTCCAGACTTTTGACTCACCTTGTAGAAACTTGGTAAATATTCGTTTTAGCACACATCGATGTTTTTCGACGAAAACATTTTTCTGGTCAACTTTTAGTCGTTTTGCACGAAATCTGACATCCGTTTCCTGTGCAAATGTGTAGTTTTTGAGATACCTTCACTTGAAGATATCGCAAAAACTACACGTTTGCACAGAAAACGGATATCAGATTCGTGTAAAACGACTAAAAATTGACCACAAAAATGTTTTTATTTTTCCCTAATGAATAACCTTAACCTAACCTTAACCGAATCTAACCCTTCCAGAGCTTTTTCGTCTTCACGGCCGATATGGCGGATCGGCTCCTCAAAATCAAGATCACAGGAACAGTACAACATATCGCGAATATGTACGGCGGATAACTAAATGAAGTGAAAAAATCAACATATCGCGAATACGGTGTAAGGTCTGAAAATCTACTTCCCTCCCAGAATATACCCGAGGCTTCCAGAATCTACCCCGGGGTAGTTTCTGGAAGCTACCCCAGGTAGATTCTGGGAGCTCTCAGAATCTACCCCTTCCTCCCAGAACCTACCCCCTAGATTGTGCAATCAGCGTGAGTCAAACTGACCTCATTTGACTTGGTTACAGTTACTACATAGCCTACAAACTTAAGGAATAAAAATACCGGTACTGCAATAATCCTATTGACACATTCTAGGCCAGGGGTGGCCAGACTTTACTGAGATGGGATCTACTTTTTCCAAAGTTCTCCCTATACGATCCACCAGCCCAGTTATGTACCCAGCATCATTTTCTCTGCAGACAACATCTGATCACGCCCTTTATCTCACCATCGCTGATCATTTCAGCACTGTACTCGCAGTTCAATCTTAGCCATAAAGAAAATGCTTCCAAACTTTAAAAAATGCCTTTCTACACGTATTATCATTTCATTACATTTTTAAGCCAGTGCATTAATAGCCCTGTATTTGTAAAAAGAAATAAATTACATTGTTGTTAAGTAAAGTTGCAAAGTAAAAAAAATTGGTATGTCTACAAGTGTTATTATTCCATTGTATTTTTAAATAAAAAAAAATGCCTGTGTTTACAAGTATTATCATTATTATCATCTCACAAACATCCCTGGGATATGGAGGTAGATTCTGGAATTTCCCACTGTCTACCCCGAACATTGGATACTTGTCAATGACATTGTCTGGAGGTAGATTCTGGGAACTCCTAGAATCTACCTAGGGTAGCCTCCAGAAACTACCCCGGGGTAGATTCTGGGAGCTCCCAGAATCTACCCGGGTACAGTTTAAGGGGGTATATAAACTGGGACCTTACACCGGCAACTAAATGAGGAGCGAAAAAATATTAAAAAATGGTGAAATCACTAGATAAAAACTAGATATTTTCGAGTGAAGATATCTAAAAAAATACACGTTTGCACAGGAAACGATGTTCAGATTCGTGCAAAACGACTAAAAATTTACCAGAAAAATGTTTAAATCGAACAACACCGATGTGTGCTAAAACGAATATTACCCAAAAACTTTTGAGGTAATTATAATTTCATCCCTCTGCGTCCAAATGTCGTAGCGACCCATGGTTCGAATCTCACATAGAGCTGTAGGTCCCCTCTGACATGTGACCTCTATTATTATGAAGGAAGTCAAACCCCCCCTCCCCCGGAAATGTATAAATATATAAATTTAGGGTCAAAGGTCCACACTTCACATAAACTAACTGAAGTAAAAAAACAGCACTTTTCATGAAATTAACCTGGTAATTATTGAATGTTTCACCAACACTGAAATTAATATCCAAAATACATTTTTCTAATGTATTTTGGTGTGTTCTGTTCAAATATGACCTTCATATCTTGCGCAAATGAACTGAAACAAAGTTATGAAACAGTAAAGTTTTCATATATACTGTGGGCCAAAAGTCTGGATCCATAGGAAAATACTTATTTTAATACATAAGTTACAACAAATGGTAAATACTTAAAATGAATATCAACTTTAACTCGTAAATGCGTATCCGTGATACTGTACAGTAGTTCGTACTCCAGTATAAATACTCAAATACTTTTTTTATTTCAGCCCAGAAATGGCTTCGAATCTAACAACAGAAGACCGGGTAGAACTTGTGCTCATGTACGCAAGACAGGGCGCTACACACAGAAGTTGCTACCGAATTCAATAGAAATCATCCTGATAAGCATCCAGTAACACATGCGACTGTTGGCAAGTTGTTTAAACGTTTCAAAGAAACAGGAAGTGTACATGATCGACGGCGTTCTGGTCGTCCAAAAACTGCAACTGATGAAAATACCTCTGCAATGGTATGTGAAAATTTAACGAATAGTCCAGTAAAGTCAACAAGATTATTATCAAATGAAACACGCATCTCGAGAACTTCAATTCGAAGAATTATTAAAAATCATAAATTCCATCCCTACAAAGTGCACCTGGTTCAAGAACTGCATGGCGATGACACAGATCGGCGAGTGGAATATTGTGAGTGGTTCATACAACAATGTGATTTCACTGTTTTACAGCGACGAAGCCACATTTCATCTAAATGGTAGAGTTAACAGGCACAATACATTTTAAGTATTTACCATTTGTTGTAATTTATGTATTAAAATAAATATTTTCCTATGGATCCAGACTTTTGGCCCACCCTGTATATATATATATATATATATATATATATATATATATATATATAGTCTTTTCCGTTTGGGGGCCAGCAGCGAATTTTAATTAAAATCGGTATACTAATGTAGTTTTGGTCACTGATTTCAAAAATAACTTTTTTTTTTTGGAGAAATGAAAAAACAAAAGTTAGGGTAATTATGTCGCAAATGACATGGCCTGAAGTTGAAATAAAAAATATATTTTTCAAGTGTATTTTGGTGTGCTCTATTCAAATATAACCTTCATTTCTTGTGCAAATGAATAGAAATATGTGTTTGGGCCATGCAATGACAACTGTATTTCTGTTCATTTGCACAAGAAATGAAGGTCACCAAAATACACTTGAAAAATATATTTTTGACTACATTTTATACAATAAAGCATAACCTAACATGCTCATGTTACGAAATCTCGTAAATGACGCATTACCATAGGAAACGTGCAAAACACCAAAATTAACCAGAAAAGTTTGCTCTCGTCATTTTCGTTTAAACTAACGAAAATATCACGACTTAACCTAACCAATCATCAAGGGCGTACAGTTGACCTAACCGGGCATTCAATTACTCATTTAATCATCTAGATCAGAGGTTCTGAAACGGGGGGTAATTACCCCCAAGGGGGTAATTTAGGTATTTCCGGGGGTAATGGAGCAATTCTTAATATGGTAAAAATTTCAACATTAATGTCCGAGTCACGAAAGAGACGATTAACCCTTTGAGGACCATTGTCAAGTATACTCGATTTCTAAAAATTGTTCATTCAGGACCGTGATCGAGTATACTAAACAATCTGCAAAAAAAATTCCTTTCAAAGAGTCACCCCTCAAGCCTTCAGGGATCGTCTCGACACACGATTTCTGCAGCATTTTCTGCAATGGTTACAATTAAAACAAAAGCAAGGAACCGCCTTCAACTTGAAGCCGACTTTAGGTGTGCTCTATCAGGAACATTGCCACGTATTAAGGAACTTGTAGCTAAAAAACAGTTGCACCCATCACATTAAAGGTAATTTCAGTTATTTTCAGTAATTAATTTTTCCACTTTCTTTACAACTTCGGCATTGCAAGTTTGTGTGGGGTAATGAGATTGGTTGAGATCAGGAAAAGGGGTAACGGGGTCAAAAAGTTTAAGAACCACTGATCTAGATTCTAGGGCACATGACGAATCAAGTTCTCAAAGTCCAAACCACACGAACGGCACGACATAATTCTATCACAAACACCACCAAACTGAATCCAATTAGAAAAAAAAAAAATAGCCAGAACAGAAACCAACAAACTAATTAAGTCGTAGAGTAACATGACGTCATACCACCCCCGACTACAAATACACTATATATATATATATATATATATATATATATATATATATTTTCTACACTAGTTTGCACCAAAAATGAGTGACAAATTTGAATAAAGCGACTAAAACTACCTCATAAAAAGTTATTTTGATTTACAGGTCCAGCCCATGTCATTTAAGACATAACCCATATTAGAGCACTTTAAATAATTAATATGCGTTTTAACTGGCTTAAACTAGTTACAGAGGATTGTGTTAAATTTAGCCAGAGTCACAAACTGCTACTGTTTATGAAAAAGTGCTCTAAGTGTGGGAAAGTGTGTTCCTTTGATAAAATTACCCAGTTCTTTCGTTGCCAAAAGCGTCGGTCAAACGGTAAAAAGTGCAACTTTACGAAGAATACGTTTTTTGAAGGATCCAGGCAGATCTGTAAAAGTAGCAGAAAAAAAATCAAGAATTAATGCCCAGTTAGGTCACTTGAATGCCTGGTTAGGTCAATTGAATGCCCTTGACGATTGGTTAAGTCATGATATTTTCGTTAAAAACACATTAATTGTTTAAAGTGTCTAACATGTTTGTTTTTCATTTCTCCAAAAAAGGAAAGTTATTTTGGAAATCAGTGACCAAAACTACATTAGTATACCGATTTTCATTAAAATTCGCTGCTAGCACCGAACTGGCTAAAAATGGCGCCTTACTCCTTCCAGATTAGTGACTATATATATATATATATATAATATATATATATATATATAAAACCTTAACCCGTGTGTTCTCCGATTGCGTGTGCTAACCGGGAGGAGGTCACTGTTCGTGAAACATTCAATAATAACCATTAACCTACTCACAGAATGGGGAAGCAAGCCTACATGTATCCCCGGGTCAAGGGGTCAAGGAGAATCTCTAATAAGAGGTAAGAGGTCCTTCCGCGAATCCAGTGTTTCAACTTTGACAGAAGCTTCATTCTGAGCGACTGTAGTAATCAATGTTTCTGCAGTAGTTTGTATGATTTCCAGGCGCGATAATTCCCCTAGACTTCGCTAGGCCCAAATAAATAAGGCTTCATGTCTAACAACTTGCTCTGACCCAAGAATCGCAGCTGAGTTAATAGGACCCAAGTCCAGCTGGCTCCTGTATCAACTTAGTACACAACTTAATTACGTAAAACCTTCATCATTTTAATTCGGTCAATTACAACGTAGCACATCAACCAATAATTATACACAAAAAAATCCCTTACCTTCGAAGTAATGTCAACACTATCAGCCTAACTCAGATTCAAGTTGGTTAAAAACTAAGCAGACTTTTCTCTTATCCATATTATAGCGATTCCAATATGCACTTCACAATAAATTTAAGCCTTTAATTAACCTAAAACGAAATTTATTATAGGCAAAACATTGTTAGTTTTGCATCAGTTTCTGTCCAATCCACCGAACTGGCTAAAAATGGCGCCTTACTCCTTCCAGATTAGTGACGTCACATGTTAGTTGGTTCATCAGAAACAATCAACACAGTGACCCTCAATTCACCGATCCCACTACTTATACTCCATTAAATCCCATGGTACACTGCTTTTACTGAATTAATGTTTTCGTGTAGTTAAAAATAAGCATGGTATGTCAGCTTTATATTATTATTTCATAAGTTTTTTGTTTTTAGGATGACCTAGGAGCCTTGGGTCTTTCTTAACCTGATAATAACTCCTCTCTCCCTCTCTCCATATATACTGTATATGTTTTTAATGCAGGAAGGGGGGGCCAAAGGCGAACATCTGCAAAAGTGGCCCTCCCCCATAGAAAGAGGAAAGAGCCCCTTTCACACTATAGAAAGAGAAAGAGAGAGCCGAAATAAAATGATACATTTTTTTTTTATTTTGAAAATATTGTGTAGCGTCTAAGATACATGTATGTGTACTAAGGAATAGAGAGAGAAGTGTGTTTGAGAGCATGCTGGATTGCTCACAAGGTAGATGAGACAGAAAACGATCAACTAAAGAGGACAGTGACAAGAAAAATGAGAGTTCCAGCACTGAGCACTCCCTGTCTACTACCAAACATACGTCTCCTCAGAGTACTTCTCTGGTTGACTGTTGTCTACAGTCTCCTTAACACAAGGTTAGGTGTCGTTTCAGATTGCTTAGTTATTTCCCATGTGCCCAACTTCGACTAATTAGGATCTTTGTAACAAATTTTGACTGTCAAAAGACAGATCTCCATGAAACTTTATATTATATATATATATATATATATATGACGGAGGGGACCTACAGCTTCACGTGGGATCCGAACCACGGGTCGCTACATAATCTGGACACGGAGGAAGGTCTCCCACCCAACTACTACCCAGATCCAATGTCGCTTAACTTCGCTGATCTCGGGAAGTGGTTACGACATTGGCCACAACGTACCATAATATATATATATATATATATATATATATATATATATATGTGTGTGTGGTGTGTGTGTGTGCACTGTTTACCAGTGTCTCGGTGGTTTAGTAGTTAGTATCACTGACTACGAATCCATTGGCTTCGGGCTCGATTCCCAGCGAGGGCAGGAGGCAATTAGCTGACCCAGCTGGTCACCCTTCCATAAAAAAATTGGTTAGCAGATAAATGGGTACTCTGGGTAGCCTAATGGTTAAGATGTTGGGCTGCTGATCGAGAAGTCATGAGATGGAGTATGGTCGAGGACTCAGTAATTTCTGACCCACCCTGATGGGTCGTGCTTCGGATTGCACGTTAAGCCGTAGGTCTGTGGTGGGGCAGCCAGCTTGATTTCGTCAGAATCGAAAAACTAAGGCTTTATATATATATATATATATAATATACTATATATATATATATATATATATATATATTATACCTTTTGGGTTGCTTCCGCTCGAATTGTTCATTCTGACGAAGGTCAAGCTTTTT